>ML823587.1:26375-37362 GCA_009831015.1 Picea engelmannii
TGAATTCACGTAGGACAACAAAGTCTTCTAACTTGGGCTTATCTTCTTTTTCTAATAGATTCGTTACTTGGATGGCGTAAACTTGACATCCCTTTCTAATACATTTCTTGAATTGCATCGCTGAAACTTGTCTGACTGACACATGTTTTGGTATGCCTTGGGTTGTTCCAACAGTGCCAAAATTATCTTTATAGCTAAGTATCTTTGTATAACAATCTATTACTTCTTTGTGTTGTTCCAACCAGTCCATCCCAATAATCATATCATAAGACCCTAGTGGCAGGATGTTCAGATTGATCCTTATCTTTTGACCATCTAAATTGAACTCAAGATCAAAAATAAAGTTAACTACTTTTCTTTTAGTCCCTGTTGCTAGTTGTACAAGCCAAGGTTTCTCATGCTTTTGTTTCTTAAGTTTATTCAACTCTACTACATCGGGAGTAATATAACTTAACGTAGCTCCAGGGTCAATTAAAATAGAAATTCGAGTGTCAAGGATTTTACCTTCAATCTCTACCACTGAGGACTAGTGGTCAGCTTGTCGACCATCTATGGCTGCATTTATCCGATGCAAACTTCTGCCCATGTCACCCATTGTCGAGGCTTCCTGCAAATTGTGAACAACAATTCTGTTTGCTGCAATTAAACATGGACAGTTCCTCCTTAGATGAGGTTCTCCACACTCCCAACACTTTAATGGCTCACGGGAGTTGTCCCCAAACTTCTTCATTCCAAGGTTTACTGGTTTACTGCTACCTTGCGTATTCGGATGATTAGAGTGAAAATCCTTCCTTGGGAAACCCTTTGTTGCATTTAAGGAGCTGGTTGGTATCTCTTCTTCCGTTGGTTTATTCCATCTTGCTTCTTATCCTTCCAGGTCTTGGGAAACTCTACCCACTGTTTATATTGGTCATAGCATATGCATGCCTTCCTGAATGACTCACTCAAGCATTTGGGGTTGTCAAACTCAATTCTGTCCTTGTAGGACTGTGGTAAACAACTTAAGAATTGCTGGATTTTTACCTTATCCTTCTGGATGTATGGTACAAACCTTAGTAGTTCTAGAAATTTATTTATAAGGTCATCCATCATCATTTGTCCGAGTCGTAATTCATAAAATTCTTTCGTCTTCCTTTCATAATAGCTCTCAGAAAGGTATTGTTTCTTAAAATACTTCTTGAAGTCAGACCATTCCAACTGTTTCTCCTTTAGGCCCTTGGCCAATTTCAGGTCCTGCCACCAAATGCTGGCCTTTCCCTTCAGATTGTAGATGGCCATTTTGACCTTCATGTTGCTGGAATAGTTGTAGATTTGGAAGTATTTTTTGATGTCCAACAACCATGCCTCGGCTTCTTCTCCTGTCCTGGACTCTCCATCAAAAGTAGCAGGTTTAATCTTTTTAAATTCTCCTTCAAGGTGGTCTATTTGTTTTCTTTTCTTGTCTAGTATGGTTTTGTCTTCAGCTGAAGGTGTCCCTTCAGACAAACTGTCTCCTTTTTCTGTTTTCGCACCAGAATTCTTGGAGGCCCTTTTGCTGACCTCTTCCTCATGGTTATCATCTTTTGGGATTTTCTTGGTTACTATACTATGCAACAAGACTTCATTTATCTCTTAATGTTCCTGTTGTGCCTTTTTTAATTTTTCATTGTCGGCCTTGAAAACCTGTAGTTCAACTATAAGGTTTCTCATTGTTTCCAACACCTACATGGGTGAGCTTCCATCACTGTTTTGTCTCAGATCTCCAAGAGGTCCTTGTTGCGGATTCTATTCCATCTTGATTTCTGCACCTTCTTGAGCTGCCATTATTTAACACAAAACAAAAAAGCTTTATGTTTGCAATTCACAAGGTTTGTTAGTTTTCTCATAGATCAGAATATATATACTATGCAATCAATGTGGACCTGTTTAGGCCCAGTGTTGTAACTTTTTCTCTGATACCATATGTAATGAACATCAAAAATCACCATAAAAAAAAAATTATTCCCATGGCATAAATCAATTTCGTTATAAGCTTATAATGTAAAAAAACTAGGAATGATTCAATTCTGACCGTAAGGGTATTATTACACCCATCTAATCTACTTCGAACAGAAGCTTCTGTGGGTAAAAAGAAAAAGTCCCTCCATGATTTTGTTCCTTCCCTTATTCCCTGCACCCTTCCAGCATACTCAAAGTAAGAGGGCGATACGAACTTAGCTCGAAGGAGCCTCTGTTGTTCAGAGAGAGAAAAGGATATCACCCTGAAGTGTTCAGAACGAGGCTGAGAGCAACATCGTCTCACAGGGGTCGAGATCCAGTGGAAAAACTCCAAATCTTCCTCGCCAGATATCTTTAGGAGAAAAAATGGTGATAAAATTGTTGGGAAAAGGACCGAAATCCAGTGGATCGTTAGATCCCATAGATCTGTGCGGAACTTAAGGATGTTCTATCAAAACTCGGGAGGGTAACGATCAAATGTCTTTAGAGGAACGGACGATGGAAAATTCATCGGGAAAGTACCGAAATCCCATGAACCATCGGATCATAAAGTTCTACGCTGATGTTAAGGATGATCCTTCCATAAGCTTAGGAGGGTAGCAACCGTTGGATGAGGAACCTTCGAAATGCGAAAGGAATAGGTGGGACCCGCATTTCAAGGTTTTCAGGGTTTCAAACTTTGCAAGTTTCAATACTCAAACATCAACTCACAAAAACTTGTGAAAAGAGAAAAGGGACAAGTGGGACCCACCTTTCGGGGTTTCGAGGTTCGGAGTTTCGTGAATTCAAAGCCTAACCTCTACACCATATGTAATTAACCTCAAAAATCACCATAAAAAAGAAAATTATTCCCATGGCATAAATCAATTTCGTTTTAAGCTTATAATGTAAAAAAAACAGGAATGATTCAATTTTGACCATAAGGGTATTATTACACCCATCTAATCTACTTCGAACAGAAGCTTCTGTGGGTAAAAAGAAAAACTCCCTCCATGATTTTGTTCCTTCCCTTATTCCTTGCACCCTTCCAGCATACTCAAAGTAAGAGGGCGATACGAACTTAGCTCGAAGGAGCCTCTGTTGTTTAGAGAGAGAAAAGGATATCACCCTAAAGTGTTCAGAGTGAGGCTGAGAGCAACATCGTCTTGCAGGGGTCGAGATCCAGTGGAAAAATGCCAAATCTTCCTCGCCAGATATCTTTAGGAGAACGAATGGTGATAAAATTGTTGGGAAAAGGACCGAAATCCAGTGGATCGTTAGATCCCATAGATCTGTGCAGAAGTTAAGGATGATCTATAAAAAATTAGGAGGGTAACGATCAGATGTCTTTAGAGGAACGGACGGTGGAAAATTCATCGGGAAAGTACCGAAATCCCATGAACCGTCGGATCATAAAGTTCTACGCTGATGTAAAGGATGATCCTTCCCTAAGCTTAGGAGGGTAGCAACCGTTGGATGAGGAACCTCTGAAATGAGAAAGGAACAGGTGGGATCTGCATTTTGAGGTTTTCGGGGTTTCGGACTTCGCAAGTTTCAATACTCGAACATCAACTCACAACAACTTGTGAAAAGAGAAAAGGGACGAGTGGGACCCGCCTTTCGGGGTTTCGAGGTTCGGAGTTTCGTGAATTCAAATCCTAACCTCTACACCCCAAAACTCTCGAAATCACGAAAGGTGGGACCCATAATTTCGAGATTTCAGAACTCGGGGTTTCAAATGTCAAACAACAGCGCAAACATATCCCGAAGCTCCGAAAAGGTAAGGTGGGACCCAAAATTTCAGGATTTCAAAACTCGGGGTTTCGGGGTTTCAAATGTCAACAACCGCGCAAGACATTTCCCGAGGTTCCGAAAAGGTAAAGTGGGACCCGCTACTTCAGGATTTCGAAACTCGGGGTTTCAGGGTTTCAAATGTCAACAACCATGCAAGACATTTCCCGAGGTTCTGAAAAGGTAAAGTGGGACCTGCTACTTCGGGATTTCGGAACTCAGGGTTTCAAGGTTTCAAATGTCAACAATCGCGCAAGACATTTCCTGAGGTTCTGAAAAGGTAAAGTGGGACCCGCTACTTCGGGATTTTGGGATTTACGAACACATGGTGCATAAACACAAAAGAAAAAGAAAAACCGAAAAGCGAAAAGTGGAAGCTTCGAGGCTTCGGGATTCGGAACTTCGTGAGTTCATAATCCATACATCAATATACACAAACCTCCAAAAGGCAAAAGGGAAGTTGGACTAAGTGTTCCTGTCAAAAATTTAAGGAAATAAAAACAAACGCAAAGGGAGAGAGAGCTCCTACTGTAACTCTTCACACTAGTTTCATCACTCCTTGGTCTTTAACCTTTGTGAGTATTCTCAAACTTCGTTTTTTGGGAGAAATCTTACTTTTGTTTCTGGGAGACTGAGGGTGTAGAAGGATACGATATACCTTTAATTCACATAATTTTGAACGCCTAAGGACTTAGGAAATTTACACGCACAGAGGGACACAAAGGATAAAATTCTCTGTATAGGGTAAATTCTATAATATCCACTCAGAGCCTCTTTTAAATCAATGCATTAAACGTCAACAGTGCTAGATCTATGCGTCTATGAAAATACATAATTAAGAATATCATTCCATCAGATGAATTACAACTATATATATACGGATTTCCTTCACATAAATTTCTCATAACGAACATAAAAAAAGAAGAGGAATCGTTGCAGTTCCATTTTTTTTCAATCAAATACAGTGCATCAGATATCAAATCATTCAATAGAGAATGGAAACTATTCTAGTTCAGATTGGCAGGATACATGACATCGGATGAAAATATAGCCATTCATAATAAAAAGGGATAGATCAACATATCTGAATCCAATCCGTGGGAAGACAAAGGGAACGGCCACGTTCCTCCCAACCGTAGAATAGGGCAGCCAAATCTACTTGCCCGATTCACCCCCTAGCTTGACCATGAATCCATGAGGGAGAACTTGGAAACTCCTCCTCAGCAGTGTCCTTCAATTCCAACAGTTCTCCTCTTGCCTCACACTTACTCAACAATGTTCATAACAACAAGACAATTTTGTTTCAGCAAGCTCCTCTTGCCTCACACTCAATCCCCAGTGTTCATAACAATAAGAGAGCTCAGGAATCCTTTCCCCGCATACTTGGCAGCATCCTGCCTCCTCGCATATGCTATTTATCCATTTTTGCCTAGGTCTTTTCCCTCCTTTGGGGATTTTCGCAGCTTTTCTTAATCCCCGATTTTCAAGGGATGCCAGTGGCCAAATCTCTGATTTGCCACCTGTAATCATCAGCCCAGGGGCAGTTCCAACTTGTTCCCTACTCATGGAATCATGGTCAACTGATTTTAACATGGTTGTTCCATTTGTCCTCCTGCAGTTAATATAATTATTCTGTTGTGATACAAGTGTCATCGTCAAATAGTTAGTTGGGTCCAAACAGAACTCTACCCAACAGTCACAATAATTAAATACAATTATTAAATTCGAAATTCGAAATTGCCATAAATGGCAAAAAAATTCTAGATTCGAATTTGCCAAAAATGGAAATAAATTTCCAGCACATAAAACTATTTATTTTTGGGGGATGTCACAACTTGCTTTGCCTGAGCCCATTTAGAAACAACCTTTTTGACCTTCTTAAGATTTTCTACAAAATGAATGGCCACTAGCCTATCTTCTTGATCCCTAAAGGGAATCCAGGCCTCCTTAACAAGATATTTAAAATCATCATCCAGGAGCCATAAGGAGTTGAATTTGAAAGGGATGCCTGGTTTTTTTGGTCCACCAGCAATCTCCAACCAAAAATAGTGATCAGATCCCCCCCCACAGCCAATCCCTTGATGAAATTGAAGAGGAAACTCCAAAAGATTTCCAAATATCAGGAATCAATCTATTCATTTTGCCACACGATCGACTCCCCATCTCTTGTTCCTCCAGGTTGTGAAAATTTTGATTGGTTCAATGTCCACAAGCTTATTATCCATTAGTTGGTGTAAGAAGAAATTGGCTCGAGGATCTGGCTGGGCATTCGGTCCCCAAACCTCAGCCAACCCCCTAGAGAAATTCATTCCCCACCTATGATGAGATTATCCACTTTCAGGAGGGATATCTTAAACAGAGATTCCCAAAAGGGAACCTGATCCGGGTATGGCCCATAAATGTTCAAGATCATGAATACCATTTCCAACGCTTCTACAAGAATATCAGCTCCAGGGCTTAGAAATTGAGCACCTTGAAAGTTCGGGAGTTCCATCCCATCACCAAACCAACCAACTGGCCTTTTGTGTCTATCCCTATAAACTTCCAATGGGGGAAAAGAGATTCCAAAAGACAGACCATTGTTGATTCTTCTCCAAGTGATTCTTGGAGTAAGATGATATAAGGTTGGTTTGTGACAACCAACCTCTTCAGGGAAGATTTCTTTGAGGAGATTTCCAAACCCATATAATTGAAGGATAGGATCTTTATGTAGGCCCCCCTTATGGGGTGATTGATGTTCTAAGGGCCCCAAAAATTGAGTGTTGTCTACCGGATACTATATCTATCAGAGCCCGAGATTGGGATTTTCACAGATGGGATTTTCTTCCTCTTCCGTTTTTCATACCAAATGTATAAGGAAGTTGTCCAAGGCCAGGGGAGGACGAAGGAATGTAATCACTGCCAAAAATGTTATGATTTCTCCACTGGCAAATGATTTCATTCTCCTTAGAGTCTTCTGAAGCACAACCTTAAGGAGATTATGAGGCCCTGGAATATGGGGGGGGGGATAAGGACCAAGGAGAATTCAGTGAGGGGAGAGGACTGCATAGGAGGAGGAACAAGTATATCCACATCTTTGGGGAAAGGGAGATTTCTTATCGAGGGGAGGTCATAGACTTGCAGGGAAGAGAAATCATGAATGATAAAAGAAATAGAGGAGGGAAAAGAGGGTAGCATACCAAAATACCTTGTGCACATCCAAGAGGGATCAAGAGGGAGGACATATCCAGCTTTATGCAATCCCCCCACAAATGGAATGATTGCATGATATATGTTCATTTATTCAACAGGCCTTTCCATGCCCTGATCCCTTTGAGTAAGTCGACCCGTAACTAAAAGCATGTTCGACGAATCCTGTTGTGATCCCTGACCTGAAACAAAGGCAGACTCCCTAGGAGTCAATTTCATTTTCCTGACCTAAGAGGTGGAGGCTCGGCCCTGCATATGGAGAGATGGCTTCGAGCATTCACTGAAAGTGTTCCCAAATTCATGGCACCGACGACACCGGAAGGGAACATCTTCATAATCGAATTGTTGCAATCTTGTAATACCTCTAGACTGAAGCTCAATGTCCTCGGCCAGCCTATCCCTTACATTCAGAGACACCAAAATATATGCATAGGACATTTCTCTATAGATTAAAATGACATATCCACCTCCAAAAACATCCCCAGAGCATTGCCAATTTCAAAAAAACATTTAATCGTCCAAAATTTCGGCGGGAGGGTAGAGAGCCTGACCCAAATTGGGAAAGTGTCCATTCATTCTTTGGCTGCATCAAACATTGTATTCCATCATTTTAGCAGGACCAAGATAGAGTTAATGCTCCAACAACCCTTGAGGGCTGCATCCACCTGAGCAACTTCCTTGAACGTAAGCATGAACCATCCACAAAGCCAATTGATTAACTATTAGCAGAGGGTCGTAACAATTCTTCCACATAGATGAAACCCACTCGCTTAGGGTTTTTATGTTGAACTGTTGACCCCTAGCTCTACCCACAATCCACGTCTCACCAAGCCCGACTACTTGATCCATAGATATATCCTCCCCGAGAATAACTTGATCGATGTACCAGTTGATTTAATGAATTTGTTTTTGTTCCTTTGCAAAGATGATCTAGGGGGCGACACATCACCTCTCTCCTAGAGATTTTGATAGCCCTGACTTGGGGAAATAAGGGCAAAAGTTGGCCAGCCTACCCTGCAATCATCCCATCCATTTAGATTGGATGGACTTAGGATGGCCACTATAAACCTTTCCAAATATTGAACAAGAGAAATACTTTCCTGGAGAAAGAATTTTCCCAAGAAACACTGGGAGCTCATGAGGAGAACCAACTACCTAAAACCCTTCCAACACACCATCTAAAGCCACCTCTGTAACCCTACAAGAATTTGTCGCTACCCCCGATGAAAGAAGGGCATGTGGGTACGAGAGGTCATTATGAACACAAGTTGAGAAAAATGAATCTCCATATTGATCCAAGTGGATATTGATGGCCACCCACCTTTTCCAACTGGCTCAAAACAGTTTCTGGCAATTTTGGCAATTTACTATTTTTAGCAGTTTTTAACTTATGGGGCCAGTTTGAGGGCCTAAATGACATTTTTTCATGATCGGGCACCTAAATGATAACCAAATGTTTTGATTTACCCCCCTAAATGAATCTCCTCATTGATACCTTTCAAACGAGCTAATGTGTGCCCTAAACAAAGATCGTATGCAAAAGTTATGACCTCGAGAAGTTAACGTACTAACTTACCCCAACGGAGCCCACATGACTTTTGGCGCTTCATCTCAATAAATCAATAATATAAATTTAACTCAACTAGAAAAACCATTACTCTACTTCCATATATGTAATTTGTGTACATCCACTAAATCTCTTTATTGGCATCAATTTAATATTGTATATGATTTGTTAGGGTAGGTGTGTCATACACCCTTTCATACACCTTGCATTGTTGGGCATGCTAAGTAAAGAATAATTGTTGGGGTGAGAAAAAAATAATGTATTGTTATAGTAGCTAGAGTATTGGCATGCGTGCATGGAGACTTTGTATTGTAACACTCTTGTTGAGAGCACAGATACTTGTATTGTAGCCTCTTAGTTTTTGAATTACATTAAGTGTGTTTTAGAGTGTGGGGGTTTTATCTTAAAAGTGTTTTCTCCATGATATCATGAAGTAAATGGCATGTTGTTCATTTCACGTGTTTACAATTGTTAAGTTTGTTTTTGGTTTCTTCACATTTTTCTCTCAAATATTCATTGAGCAAGTATATTCCACACGTCTACATCCTTTCATTTGGTATTAGAGCCTTATCACCTATATTCCAAGGTGTTAGGGACAAGGTTTTTACATCTAATTTTTGTTTGAGTGGGCTCTTGAGAAGAAGGAAATATTGTTGTAGGGAAATGGCGAGCACATCCATATTACAAAATGGAGAAGTTTAATAGAACTAACTTACAACTATATGGAAGCTCAATATGGAATATCTTCTCATAGATCAATATCTATGGGTTGGAATATCTGGACCCAAACCCATAGGTATGATAGATGAAGAGTGAGTAGTGTTGGAGAGAAAGGAAAGAAGAATTAGCAGGCTCTCTTTGGTTGATTTGTTATTATTGAATGTTTTTTAAGGAAAATATACAACATCTATCTCGAAGAAGTTAAGGGATTTGTATCAAGCTAAATCTAAAGTTATTAAACTTCTATGGAAAAGGTTGTTTTCCTTGAGAACAAGTGATAGTGATTATGTATTTGAGCATCTGAATTCATTTAATACTATTGTGACTCAGTTGATCTCAATTAGAGTGAATATGGATGAAGAGAATCGTTGTATGATGCTTTTGAGCTCCTTTCTAGATTCATGGGACAACCTAGTAATGACTAGTGGAATCACTGTGAAGGCATTGGTGCTTGATGAGGTTTTCGTTGCTTTACCCTTAAAGGAGGTGAGGTAGAAAGCTTCTAAATCCACTAATAAGGCCTTGGTTGTTTGTGGGATAATGAAGGAGAAAGGAAAGAAGAGAGGAAAGGGTAGATCCAAATCCCATGGGAGACATAAGTCTCTTGGAAAGTCCAAGGAAAAATGTGGAAACTATGGCAAGGTTAAACATTTCAAAGAGACTATAAGGAAGAGAAGAAGAATAAGAAGAAGCAAAAGAATAATTCTGAAATCTTCTCAAGAAGATGACGGAAATGTTGTTCTTATAGCTTTGGCAATCTAATTTATTTTTATTGTTTTTTAAATGCCCCATCCTATGAAATTGGTGTAATTGGAATCCATGTAGATATATTTATTGATTGCCTCTCAACCTATACAACCATTTATTGTCGGGCATGTTGAATGTGCAGTGAACTTTGTTGTTTCACTGAAAATATTCAAAATTCATTTATTTTTAGGTCTTTCGATCATTGATCAAATACATAATATTTGAATACATTTGGACTCTATTATATAGAGTGCATAGGTTGTTATCAAATCTAACTTATTCCAAAGATAAATCTACTTCTCTATACATTAGCAAGCATATTAGGTAAGTAGGAATTTGTGAGTTTTACATTTTCACTAAAATTTGGTCCATGATTTTGAAAAGAGTTATTGTGTTAGATTTTCCTTTTATTATTGTTTTTGCTTAGTTGATGAGAGGTAAAGTGTCCACTCCAAATTTTGAAACATTTCTAAACTTCAGCATAGTATATATCCAAAAGATTTCTCACACTAAAGAAGTTTATTTATTTTTGTTGTATTTGACAATTAAAATGTCATCACAATTTGTACACAGGCTAGATAACAAAACTCCACAGTTCACACCAAGCACAGATATGTTTTTATTAATGAAAAACGAATACATATAGTATGGGTAGACAGTTGTAGATAGTTGTAGGACAGTTGCAAACTGTTACAGTTACAGGCGGATAGATAGTTAGGGAGTTACAGATTAGTTAACAAGGGAGTTACGGAAACAAGGGAGTTATGGATTAGTTAACATTCCCCCCTTAATCCAAAGGGACATTTGTCATCCCAAGCATCATTCAAAATTTTTCAAATTTCTCTTGACCCAAAGCTTTAGTAAAGATGTCCGAAATTTGCTCTGAAGTGGAACAATGATTGAGATGAATGGTTTTGGCCTCAACATGATGTCGAATCAAATGATATTTGGTGTTGATATGTTTGGTTTGATCATGGAATTTAGGATTTTTGGCCAATTGTATTGCAGAAGTATTGT
>ML823587.1:42597-59693 GCA_009831015.1 Picea engelmannii
AAAGATATTACCGTCACAAACACATTACCGTCACCTCACCAGCTGAAAATCAGACCACGCGCACTATTAGCAGCGCCTCTTTTGCAAACTTTTGGTCATTATTCCACTGTACTTTGGTCATATTATTTCAAAATACTTTACAATGTTTATTGCCATTTTAATATATAAATATTATATTTTATATTTTCAGATTTTTTGGTATAGTTTTTTCTTAATGCTAATAGTGAAAGATTAAAAAAAAGCAATATATAAAGATGTTGTTTCTAGAAGATTTAAGATTAGATTCTTTTAAAAGCATTATTATGTTAAAAACAAATATAATGGAATGGAAAATTTAAAAACTAAAAATTCACTTATCATAAAAACAATATTAATTTAAAATTATTATTATTAAAATAAAAATAAAAGGAAAAACTGAATAAAATCCGAAAAACCTTAACTTTATAAATATTAATTTAAAATTATTATTATTAAAATAAAAATAAAATAGAAAACGGAATAAAATCAAATTTCTTTTACAAAAGAATATTAACTTTAAGTTAGTAAATCCAATATTTTTATTACTATTTAAAGAATACAATTATCATATTAAATATTTATTATTATTATTTTTTAGGTTAATAAGTCTAATATTTTTTTTTATTACTATTTGAAGAATACATTTATTATATTAAATATTTTTTATTACTATTTGAAGAATACATTTATTATATTAAATATTTTTTATTTATATTTGAAAAATATAATTATTATATTAAAATAAAAATAAAATAAAATATTAAATATTTTTTATTTCTATTTAAAAAATACAATTATTATATTAAAATAAAAATAAAATAAAAAATTGAATAAAATCTGATATCTTTTTAAAATATATATAACACTACTAAAAAATAATTTTTCTAAAATCTTTTTTCTTATAAATTTTAAAAGATATTTGTAATAACAATGATTTACATATCTTAAAAAACAAATTATATTATATTAGATATCTTTGTAAACTAAGTGTTTTTTGTGGTTTATTTTATTTTATTTTTTATTTTTTCTAAAAGAATTAGATTAGATTTGCCTATTTTTTTTTTCATATTGAGAGAATTATATTAGATATGTTAATAAATTAGCTTTCTTTCATACTAAGCAAGGTTAAGAAGGATACATGGTGTTGTATGTGTGTAATGGAAATTGATTGCAGGAATTGAGGCGAAGACTGCTCTTTCAACAAAATTGATTGTGTTCTATCCACAATCTATCTCCGATCTCTTTCAGATCAATGAGAGATCTAACCTATCCATAGGAGAGATTCCTCTACAACAAAATTCTCACACCTTAACATCATGTGCAATATTACATACATACAATTCACATACACAAATAACACAATTATTTGTTGCGACATTACACATGTACAATAGCATATACCCTTCTCAACCTTGCTTGGCATGAAATAAAGATAATCTACAAACATATCTAATGTAATTTCCTCAAGATAAAATCAGATCTACCAAAGTATAGCAAGAAATAACATATATATCATACACACTGGAGGGGAAAGATAACATAGATATATACATTAAAAGAAAAGAAAGTACAACAACATATGTTTCCTTGAGACCATTGAAGTATCTTTCAGCTCCAATTTATTAGAATTAGTTTGTTTATCACTCTTAATTTTTCTCCATCAAGATGAGGACACTTAAAATCTAGAATATATCTCTATTTCACTAGTATAAGGACTCTCAAACTCTAGATCCATGATTTGGCCTCTTCTTATATGAATTTAGAAGATCTCGGAGATAAGCTTTATCGATGTGAATTAGCTAGGTACAAGTCATGGATAGGATTGATGACATGTGAACTAAGCAATTACAAGTTATGTTGAATTTCCATTCTCAATTTTGAGCTTAAATTCCAACCTATTATGAGATTTTTTTTTATCTAGTATGATCTTTTTGCTCAAGTTCCTTCTTCAATTATGAACTTTTTCCCACTTACTATGAACTTTCTTCTCAATTATGAAATAATTGTTATTCTATAATTATGAAGTTGTGAATAAAAAATTACTTGATTGTGAAATACTTATGATATTTTTACTCAATTATGTAATTTCAACCTTAATAACATGTAATAATACTCTTGTAAGGCCTATGGTATCAAATGCAAGTATAACCATAGGACAACTATACCCTTATGAGGAAATGTGTAGTTGTTCAAGGAATCATTCTTGGACATAGATGGATAGAAGATTCTTTTAGGACCTAACGTTCATGTTTTATCCCCTGGTCATGCCTAAGGCCCTGAGACCAATAACTAGTGTTCAAAATTGCTAATGGTACATATATACCTAGTTAGAGGCAAAGAACGTCTTCGATCGGTTATTTGTGTTCGTTCAAAGTGTCATTCTTGGCGCCATAAGACTATAAGCTTCCTTTAGGGCCGAACTCTTGGGTTTGTTACACTTACCATATCTAAGTTCCAGAGACTTGTACTCAATTTTCAAAAACTCTTATGCTAACTACCTCATCCAGAGACCAAGGATACCCTTGAAAGATCCCTTGTGGGGGTGAGCTTGTCGTTGATGTTCCCAGATGCTTAGAATCTTCCTTTAGGACCTAATACCTGGGTTTCATCTCTCAATCATTTCCAAAGTTCCAAAACCCATACCCAATGCTCAAAATATCCTAATGATTCCCATATCCCCACTTGAGCGCTAGAGATCCCCTCGAGAGGTCATTTATGGTTTTTTGAGGTGTCATTCATGACTCTTGATCCTTAGAAGTTACCTAATACATTGAGAGGTCAAATGTGGTGGTTTGAGGCCTCATGTTTGGAACTAAATGCCTAGAATATTTATACTTCAAGTAAGGTTTTGGTTTCCCCCTTTATCCATATTAAGGCCTTGAGACCCATACCTAATGATCAAAACCTTGTGAGGGAACTTTACCATCTTTCTCATAATCCAAGGATGTCCTTCATAGATAATGTGAGGTTCTTTGAGACATTGTTCATGGATCTAGATTCCTCGAACCTCAAATATCTCTTTAGTACCTAAGGCATGACCTTCTTCCATAGTTCATTTCCAAGGCACTAGGACAAATACCTACTACTCAAAACAACCTAGTGGCACCAACATCCGTAATCATAGGCCAATGATACCCTCATGATCTCTTGTGTGGTTGTTTGAGGAATCTTTCTTGACCCTAGATGGTTATAAGCTTCCTTTAGGGCTTAACATTCATGTTTCCTCCCTTGGCCATGTCCAATTCCCTAAGACCCATCCATAGCACTTAAAAAATCTATTGGTATGCCTATATACTTAGTTGTAGGAAAATGATGACATCGATAGGTCATTTGTGGTATTTCAAAGTGTCATTCTTGGCTCCAAAATCCTATAAGATTCCTTTAGAGCCTAACTCTTAGGTTTGTTCCCATGACCATATCCAATTTTCAATGACTCATACTCAATGTTCAAAAGCTCATAATGTTGATTATCCCCATCCAGAGACAAAGGATACCCTTAAAAGGTCCTTTGTGGTGGGTCAACATGTTGCAGATGGTATTAGATACCTAGAAGCTTCCTTTGGAACCTTAGGCTTAGATTTCCTCTCTCGATCATGTCCAAGGATCCAAAACCCATACTTAGTGCTCAAAATATCCTAACAATGTGCATATCCCCAAGTGAAGGCCAAAGATCCCCTCAATAGGTCACTTATGGTCATTTGAGGTGTCATTCATGACCCTTGAGACTTATAGGCTACCTAAGAGCTCAAGAGGTTAAGTGTTATGGTTTGAGGCATCTTAGTTGGTCCTAGATACCTAGAAGATTTGCACTTTAACTAAGGCTTGGGTTCCCCACCTCAACCATATCAAGGCCTTGAGACCCATGCCTAATGATCAAAACCTTATGAGGGAACTAAATAAGATCGCCTTACCATTTTATCGCCACATGTTACAACTTTTTATCACCTTAACCATTTTTAGAATAAGTTATACAGTTTACTAGTACAAAGTGAGATCTACAATCTAAAAAAAATAAAAATTGTTTGGTTATGTTAAGATCTCCGTACCATACACTAACACAAAGCCATGTAAATTCAAGGATATAATGACTTTCATAATTTAAATAAATAAATAAAATCAGTTAGTTATAATTTTTGAAAAAATAACCCTACACAAGAACAATGTGTTCTCTATAATTTTGCAATTTTTTAAAAGGAAATTTCAACATTTACATATTCAACACTTCCACTAATGGAAACATTTACACTATGTTTTGCATGAAAAATAACATACTACTATTAGAAAAACTCAAATTTCACATTGTCATATACAAATTCTATAAATAAAAATTATTTCATAAATTCACAATTCACAATTACATGGTATGGTTTTTTTTATTACATGGTATGGTTTTTTAATTTTTTTTTCAAAACTTGAAACACATATACCATATTAACGGTTTGTAATCTCTTTATATATATATATATATATATATATATACTAGATTTTTGTTTCTCTTGTTCTTCTCAAATGGCATTAGCAATGATTTCATTCTTGTCTTGATGTCAATGCTAAAAAATCCTTAACAAAATCTTAAATTTTCTTTCATTTGCGAAAACATAGAATATCTAATTAAGCAATAGTTGAATATGGAAATGCTTTTAAAAATGCTAGAATGATTTTTACATGGTTTCCATCATTTTCATGTAATCTTCCGCTTAATTTTAATTTTTATCTGTATTGTTTTTCAAATGCCCCCATTTTATAATATTGGAGTAATAAGAATCCACGTAGATATATTTCTGGTTTCTGATATATATTGCCATAGATCATGGCTTTTCATTAGCTTAAGTGATAAACCAACAAATAACTAAAATTGTATATATAAAAAACATAAAAATAACTTTGTCTAAATCCAACAAATAAGAAGAAAGAATGTAGTAATTTCAAACAAAAAATCACATGGATAACAAGGGGTCATGAACAACTTCACATTCTAACATATATTATCTAATTTATGGTTTTGACATTTTCACTGAAATGTAGTTCATAATTTTGAAAAGATTTATTATATGTAGATTTTTACAATCAGTTATAATTATAATAAATATTTTGGATAAAAATTGTGTTAGATTTTATTATTATTATTTTTTCTTATTTGTTGATGATTAATGAAGTGTCCACTTTAAACTTTGAAACATTTTTAAACTTCAACATATTATATCTCCAAAATATTTATTTCATTAAAAAAGTTTTTTTTTCATTATTGTAGTATTTGACAATTAAAATGTTCTATGACAAACAATTTAGCTATCTAATTCTAACCCTTAAAAATATGTATATATAAAAAATACAAAAATAACTTTATAAACAACCTTACAACCTAACATATATCATCCAAATCCAACAAATAAGAAAAAAAGATAAAGTAATCTCAAACATAAAATCACATGGATAAAAATGTGTGGTAATTATATATTATTTTGCTTTTTCAATTGATCTAATTTTATGTATGATTAAAATTTCAATATAATCTAAGTTTAATGTTTTCTTTTCCTTTAAACCAATTCAAATGTTTAATAAAATTTTTAACTTCTTATAATTGGAAAAAAATCACTAAATGTCATTAAATTAAAAAATATATTAATTTGACTTGAAAAAAATCACTACATCATTAAATTATTAATGAAATATACTAAATTCCAATAAGAGAGAACATGGCTACATTATTAAAGATATTTTGATTCCAACAAACAAACTGCTAAAAAAATCAAGTGAATAGTCACAAAAATATTGTTTTCAATTAATGAACATAATGGGACAAGCAAGATGACAAAATTGATTACATACTTAATTCAGTCTTTTTTGATAATAATCCAATAGGATTCTTTTTACACAACTCACTTTGCAGGTGCTAAAGGAAACAATATGAAAATAGAAATTTTGGGGCTATGAGGCCTCTTACACTTTGCTTCTAGATTATCCATAAGCAAGATGATGGTAGCTGGAGATTCCAAGGTGGCCATTGAATAGATTAATGATAAATCAAATCTGAACCTGTTATATTTAAACACCCGGAAAGAACAAACCAGGAGGCTAAAAGAGAAGTTTGATGGAATCAAATTTATGCATGTACACAGGAAATTCAACACCATAGGAGATACACTTTCCAAGAAAGAGCTAAATTATCTTATGAGATGGCTTTTTTTTAGGAACTCATAAAAAGGAATATAGTAAATGCAGATAACTATCATAAGATTTTAAATCAAATATCAATGAACATCTGCTCTAGATGATTTTTTTTTATTTTGACAAGTCAATTACTTGATATTATGTATTAGCAGATAATATCTAGACAAAAGAAAATATAAACTTTTTAAAATAGGTTAAAGTCCATGTTAAACTTTTACGACTTTTGTTTAAAATAGGTTAAAGTCCATCTTAAACTTTTAAGACTTTTGTAGTGTCTACAAAAAATTATCGAATTTTTCTGGTCTATATGTAATCGAAAAATTCACTTGATTCGAATAAAATAACAATAAAACTGCTAAAAATATATACTAAAAAGAAAAAGAAAAAAGGTACAGCACCCGGGGAAACAAACACATTACCGTCACCAGCTGGAAATCAGACCACGCGCACTATTAGCAGCGCCTTTTTTGCAAAATTTTGGTAATTATTCCACTGTACTTATGGTCAAAATATTTCAAAATACTTTACAACGTTTATAATCTTTTGTATATAAAAATATTATATTTTATATTGTCAGGTTTCTGGTATAGTTTTTTTAACGCTAATAATGAAAGATTGGAAAAATATATGATATAAAGATGAAAATTAAAAAAAAATCTGATTCTTTTAAAAGTATTATTATAATTAAATTTAATAATATATATTATTAAGAAAAAAATAAAAAACTAAAAGTTAACACACCATAAAGACAATATTAATTTCAAATTAGAAAAGCAAAAAAATATTTGTTTTTATTGCTATTTAAAGAATAAAATTATTATTATTAAAATAAAGTAAAATGGAAAATTGAATAAAATCTAAATTTCTTATAAAGAGAAAATAAACTTTAAGCTATAAAATTATTATTATTAAAATAAAGTAAAATGGAAAATTGAATAAAATCTAAATTTCTTATAAAGAGAAAATAAACTTTAAGCTAGGGAAGCAAAAATATTTTTTATTACTTTTTAAAGAATATAATTATTATTATTAAAATAAAAATAAAACGAAAAATTGAATAAAATGACATTTCTTTAAAAATATATATTTAATATTAAAATAATAAAGGATAAAACATAGTTTTTCTCAAATTGTTTTTCATATAAGAACAAATTCTCACGAGCTCCATAGTGAAAGTGGGCGTTGGTCAATTCCATAGAGTGTGTCACCTTTGTGACACTAAGAAGGTTGAAGATGAAAAACACTTTCTCTTAGATTGTCCAGCGTATACCCATATTATATCTCATTTTCAAAATATTGATCACACTACCAACCTTCCTAACCTCTTATCTCAACAAAAGTATGGTGATCTTGGAAAGCTTCTCTTAATGCTTTTCGGGCACAGAAAGAAAATTCTAAATAATAACAAGTAATCACTTACCCTCTTAAGGTCCGATAGACCAATTAGGTTTTAGTGGACGTTAATCATCATCATCAAAATGTTCATCTATATAAAATAAATAAAAATTGAAGTTGTTCATCTATATTCAAGTGTATAATACTAGTTTTTTCCTCATAACAAAGGTTAAATTTTATTCATCCGAAAGGAAATAAAATTTACATTCTATAGGTGCTAGTAACACAAGCATCCATGGGTATGGAAGAAAAGTTACCACAGTTAAAACAAAAAAACCTAGATTGAATCTAGTGATTGTTATGAGTCTTAAAAAAGACATGAGTTGTGCATGAAGTTGTGTCATATATTTTGACAAAAATATTGCAATACCATGTGAGAGGAAAAACTGAATGTTGTCAAACTGATCATAGATAGTTGTCATAAAAGTGACTTCAAAATGTATCAGCGTTATCTTTTTACACATAAATTCCAAAAAAATGTCACATAATAGCTAGCAACATCATAGAATCCTCCTTAGTTTTGACTTTGCTCCTCCTTAATAAAAGGTCGATGATAAAATTTAGAAAATTCCTGGTCTCTGGTTTCATAAATTTGCCACTGACCGACAGGAAGAAGTAGTTCATCTTTTGATAAGGGGTTTGCTTAAGAGTTGCATTCCTTGTAAATATGCTTTACACAAAAATAATCAAAAGAGTCAAGAAGTCTGAAGATTTCCCCTAAAAGAGGAAGTAAAAGCAAGTTTTGACATTTTTGAGTTTTCCTGATCCAATTTATTGCAATCATTAAATCCCTGAAGATTTGGATAGACTTGACCTCCCTTTCTTGCGAAGGCTAATAGTAACTTGAGAGCAATTAGTTCAACGTAATTGTTGGTCCCAAGACCAAGGCCCATTTTTAATTTGAAGAAATGGTGGTTTAATAAATAAAGAAGAGCACCTTCACCAAAAACTTGACTATTGTTTTGTGAAGCTCCATCAAAAAAATCCCATGGGTAAGAGGTATCAATTTGTTCATTTTGTACCACCCTAATTGTTGGTGTGTCCTTGTCTTGAGGAAAGTGAGTTAGAATACTTAGTGCATTTTCCACATTTATCTCTAGGACTGGGGCCTTGGTGTGAAAAATTGCAGGGTGTTTCTAGGTAGCCAGATTCCCCCAACTAACAAGCAACGGGAGGGCATTTATTCTCTTGTTGTTTGGCGCAAGTGCCCAACCTCTCCAAGCATGTTCCAAAGATGGCCCCTCCCAACTACATATTTTCCCCAATGATACAGCTAGATCTTTCCATATCTGACCCAAAAAAGGGCATAATAGGAATAAATGGGAAACCGACTCTTCAACCACTTTGCATAATGGACACCATGCAGGACCTAAGAAATTCATTTTCATTACGTTATCCCACACATGAATATGTGAATTTTCAGAGGACATTTCAACTTCCATAGACCTTTCCACCACCATCTTGGATCTTGTTTCATATGGTCAATACTTAATTGGGTGTATCCAAGCTTTGGAGTATCAGAGCCTAGAAGTGCATGCTACCAAACCAATTCATCATCTATGTCTGAGATTCTTATATGGACTTCTTGTAGAGCATGAGTAAAGTTCCCCCATAGGTGGGAGAGGGGCCCCTCCAATCCTAGTTTGTTTGTGGATTTCCAACCTCGCTTCCAAATCATAGTCCCGATAGGATCAATAATTTGGTTAAGAAAAAAGATCCCATGCTCATGATTTTTTCCTACAACTTCATTTGGGAGGATGTGGGAAATGCCACTACCTAGCCAAGGGTCCTCTCCAATATGAACTTGAGTGCCTTTACCAATTCTCCATGCCAACCCTTTACTAATAACATCAAAATATTTTATTAATGGTTTCCAAAGTATAGATCCATTTGAGGATTTTATCGGCTTGCGAATCCAAGTCTCCAAAGAGTATGGAAAAATGTATTTATGTTCTATCATTGTTTTCCAAAGGCTCGGGAAAGTAATGAGTCTCCAGCCAGCTTTTGCTTCTAAATCTCGAGAGAAAAGGAAAATATTTTTTAGGCACCAACCGTCTAAAGCCTTTGGCCGACCCAATCTTTCCCACCTTACCCATGGAAGGGTTTGTTGCTCCTGGAACCAGCCCATATGAATTTATAGTATATTCGTTGAGCCTTTTCCAATACTCCCTTCGAAATCCATGCTAGAGACATCCAATAATCAGGTATGGATTCTAAAACAATTTTTTTAAAGACTAACCTACCAGCTCGAGATAGCCATTGAAAGATCCATCCTTTCAATCCTTTTTCCAACTTGGCTATTAACCAGTCCCAGTATGCTTTCCTCTAGCAATTTCGTTTTAGGGAAAAACCAAGATATTTTATACCATTGTCTAAGCAGGAAATTCAGAATGGAAAGAAAGATTTATAAGCTGCCACCTCTACTTCCATCAAACCTGAGGTTGTAAGATTAGATTTTCCTTAGTTTATTTGCATGCCTGTAGCATTCTTAAACATTGAGAGGATTTTGACAAGTTTCTTCGCATCCCTAGGATCCCCACTACAGAATATCAACACATCATACATGAAGATAAGATGAGTGATCTAGAGGTTTGGTGAAACTTTAATGCCATGGAAATCCCCATTCCTAGTTGTATGCTCAAGGGCTCTGTTGAGACTTTCCACCACCAATAAGAACAAGAGCGGAAAGGTGGACAGCCTTGTCTTAGCCCTCTTTTAGATATGAAAAAGGGAGAAGCCTCCCCATTGATTAAAACCAAGAAATATATTGAGGAGATGTAGGCCATAATCCATTGAATAAATGGGACTTTGAAACCCAAGTGAGTCAGAAGAAGCTGCAAATATGACCAATTTACTCGATCATAGGCTTTTGAGAGATCGATTTTCAAGACAACCCCTTTTTCTTTATTGATATTTAAAGAATGTGGTCCTTCTTGAGCCACTCCATTTTCCACATGAATTTGTCGACCCTCCAGAAAACCAAATTTCTCCTTTGACATTGTTTTCGAGAGAACAATCCTTTATCTTCTTACAATAATCTTTGCCACCACCTTGTACAACACATTACATAGGGAGATCGGCCTAGAATCACCAAAGGAGTGAGAGTTGTTTGTTTTTATAATGAGGGTGATAAAGGCTAAGTTGATGGGGGGGTGAATGTAGCTTGAAACCCATGATTCCTCCACAAAAACTAATAGGTATTTACCAATAAGATCAAACAATTCTAAGTAGAACTCTAGCGTCCAACCGTTCAGACCTGGATTTTTCTCTTTTTGAAAGCCATGAAGAACCTCCTTTAATTCATCTTTTGTAACTACTACAAATAGATCTATGTTTCCCTCGTCATCAACAAATCTAGGAAAATATATTGCTAGCCTCATTATATCTAAAATTTTTACCCTGTCCTCAGCTTTAAACAAGTTTTGAAAATGGGTCTTCCCTAGTTAGGCAAGGCCCTCGAAAGAGGAAACCTGTCTCCCCTTCTGATCTCTTAGATGCCATATTATATTAGACGATTGTATGCCTTTCACATAGGCTTGAAATAATTTTGTGTTTTCGTCTCCACTGGCTAGCCAAGTCGCCCTAATTTTTAACCTCCTTGTGGCGTCCATCTCAGACAATACATTTTGATATCTGATCTCCATTGCTTTTAGATTTTCTTTCGCTTCTTCTCTAAGGAAACCACCATCAATCGATAGGTGGGTGTGTTTGAGATGATATTCTAAGATTTTCAAATCCTCTTCATCTTTTACCCGCTTTTCCTGAGCCCATTTAGAAACAACCTTTTTTACCTTCTTAAGATTTTCTACAAAATGAATGGCCACTGGACTATCTTCTCGATACCTAAAGGGAATCCAGGTCTCTTTAACAAGAGATTTAAAATCATCATCCAGGAGTCATGAGGAGTTGAATTTGAAAGGGATGCCTAGTTTTTTCGGCCCACCAACAATATCTAACCAAATAGGATAGTGATTAGATTCCCCCCCACAACCAATCCCTTGATGAAATTGAAGAGGAAACTCCAAAAGGTTTTCAGATATCAGGAATCTATCTATTCATTTTGCCACACGATTGACTCTCGATCTCTTATTCCTCCAAGTTGGGAGAATTTTGATTGGCTCAATGTCCACAAGCTTATTATCCATTAGTTGGTGGACGAAGAAATTGGTCTGGAATTTGGTCCCCAAACCTCAGCCAACCCCAAAGAGAAATTAATTCCCCACCTATGATGCGATTATCTACTTTCAGGAGGGATCTCTTAAACAAATATTCCCAAAAGGGAACCTGATCCAAGTATGGCCCATAAATGTTCAAGATCCTAAATACCATTCCCAACGCTTCTGCAAGGATATCAGCTCCAAGGCCCAAAAATTGAGCTCCTTGAAAGATCGGAAGTTCCATCCCATCACCAAACCAATGAACCAACCTTTTGTGTCTATCCCTATAAAATTCTAATGAGGGAAAGGAGATTCCAAAAGACAGACAATTGTTGATTCTTCTCCTAGGGATTCTTGGAGTAAGATGATACAATGTTGGTTTGTGACAACCAACCTCTTCAGGGTGGATTTATTTGAGGGGATTTTCAAACCCCTACAATTGAAGGGTAGGATCTTCATATAGGGCCCCCTTCTGGGGTGATTGATGCTATAAGGGCCCCAACAATCAAGTGTTGTCTACCGGATGTTATATCTATCAGAGCCCGAGATTGGGCTTTCGACATATGGGATTTCCTGCCTCTTCCCTTTTTCATACCAGATCTATAAGGAATTTTTCCAAGGCCAGGGGAGGAGGGAGGCATGTAATCACTGCCAAAAATGTTCCGGTTTCTCAACTGGTAAATGATTTCATTCTCCTTAGAGTCTTATGAAGAAAAACCTTCAGGATATTCTGATTCCTTGGAAGATGGGGAGAAAATAAGGGCCAAGGGAATTGAGTGAGGGGAGAGCACAGCACACGATAAGGAACAAGTATATCAACATGGTTGGGGAAAGGGAGATTTTTTGTTGTGGGGAGGTCATAGACTTGCAGGGAAGAGAAATAATGAATGATAAAAGAAATAGAGGAGGGAAAATATGGTAGCAAACCAAAAGGCCTTGGGTGCGTCCAAAAGGGAGAAAGAGGGAGGACATCTCCAACTTTCTGCAATCCCCCCACAAATGGAATGATTGTATGATCTCTTCTCATTTCTTCAACAAGCCTTTCCATGCCCTAGTCCCTTTGAGCAAGTCAACCCATAAATGAAAGCATGTCCAACGACACTTATTGTAAGCCCTGACCTGAACCAGAGGAAGACTCCCTAGTAGTCAATTTCCTTTTCCTAACCTAATAGGTGGAGGACCGACCTTGCATATGGAGAGATGGCTTTGATAATTCACTGAAAGTGTGCCCATATTCATGGCACCGACGAAACCAGAAGGGAACACCTTCATAATCCAATTGTTGCAATCTTGCAATACCTCTAGATTGAAGCTCAAGTCCTCGGCCACCATGTCCCTTACATTCAAAGACACCAAAATACGTGCATAGTCCATTTATCCTGTAGTTTGAAATGACATATAAGCCTCCAAAAACATCCCCAGGACATTACCAATTTCACAAAAACATTTAATCATTCAAAATTTCAACAGGATGGTAGGGAGCGTGACCCAAATTGTGAAAGTGTCCATGCGTTCTTTGGCTGCATCAAACATTGGAGTCCATCATTTTAGCAAGATCGAGGTAGAGTCAATGCTCCAACAACCCTTGAGGGTTGCATCCACCTGAGATACTTCCTTGAACGTAAGCATGAACCATCCACGGTCCAATTGATCAACTATTGGTAGAGGGTCACAAAAATTCTTCCACATAGATGAAACCCACTCCCTTAGGGTTTTTATGTTGAATTTTCGATCCGTAGCTCTACCAACAATCCACGTCTCAACAAGCCCAACTACTTGATCCATAGATATATCCTCCCTGAGAATAAGCTTGATTGGCTTACCAGTTGATTTAATGCATTTTTTTTTTCTCCTTTGCAAAGATGACCTAGGGGGTGACACAATGCCTCTCTCCTAGATATTTTGATAGCCCTGACTTGGGGAAATAAGGGCAGAAGTTGGTCGCCCTATCTCAAAATCATACCATCCATTTAGATTGGATGGACTTAGGATGACCACTATAAACCCTTCCAAATATTGAACAGGAGAAATACTTTCCCCGAGAAAAATTGGGAGCTCCTAAGGAGAACCAACTACCTGAAACCCTTCCAACACACCAACACACCATCTGAAGCCACCTCTGTAACCCTACAAGAATTCATCGCTACCCCCAACGAAAGAAGGGCATGTGGGTACCATAGGTCATTCTGAACCAAATTTGAGAAAATTGAGTCACCATAGTGATCAAAGTGGATATTGGTGGCCACCCACCTTTCCAAACTAGCTCAAAACAATTTTTTGGCAATTTTGGCAATTTACTATTTTTAGCAGTTTTGGCAATTTTTGCAGTTGCACCCACTTGGGATTCCTTCAAGGATTATATTAAGGAATAATACTACCCTATTGGAAGTTATGATGACTTGTATACGAGATGGACCACACTGTGGCAAGAAATAGACCAAACAATCCTAGAGTTCACCAATGTCTTCCATACCTTGCGCATCAAGTTGGGTATCAAATATTTTGAGTGACATCTGGTGCTCAAGTACTGTGGATATCTGCATAGATACATCCATACATAAATGGATTTTTTGGACATTTCATCCTTTAGTGTGTCCTATCAATATGCCGTCAAAATCAAGTAGAAGCTTAAACAAAAGACATGATAGTTTGGGGCTGGGAACCCCTTAGAGCAGAAGCAGAGCAAGGGTAACCCTAACCCATAGAACAAAGGATAGAGAAAAAATGGGAAACCTCATGATAACCAATCCAAGACATAAGCAAAAAAGGGCAATAGGAAGACAAAGAAAGATACCGAAAAGTGGTGCGACTTCCATAAGACCCTAGCATAACACTATTGATTTCCTCTCAAAGAAATCATTAGTGGGTGAAGTAAAAGCCTCTGAATCAGATGTGGATTCTGACTCTGATTTAGAACCAAATAAGGGGATACATATTATTGATGCGGACCCCAATGCCACTGTTGCTACCACCAAGATCCAGTGTGGTGAACCTGATGAGCCAGAGGATAGAAAGTGCCTCTTTCATTCACAGATGTGGGTGAAAGGCACTCCACTACACTTCATCATTGATAGTGGTATCCAGAAGATCCTCGTCTCAGTCGCGGTATTCAAGTGGCTAGGCCTACCGACAACTTCGCACCCACATCCCTACACCATCGAATGGCTCCGTTAAGGAAGCAATCTTCACGCTAGCCAACAGTGCCACCTGTCATATGATATCAAGCCATTCAAAGATGAGGTATTGTGTGATGTTTCTCCCATTGAAGTTTGTGATGTTCTTTTGAGCCAACCTTATTTATGGAAATGTCATTTTGTAATGATTCTAGGCCTCGTAATGTTATTATTACTTTGAATAGGAAATTTTACAAGATACCCAAGGTAGTCCCACCTAGTGTTATTTCCTTGATCTCTTCCAAGCAATGCAGGAAGGTCATTTCTCAGACTAGGAATTTTTTCTTCTTCGTGATTCGCTCTCAGAGTGAGTGAAAGGTTGCAGCCACATCCATGGCCTCCACGACCGACCTCATCATGCAACAAAAGCAAGTGGATAAGGTCATGGAAGAATTAAAAAAAATATTCTCATCACCTACTGGAGTACCTATGCACTATCAAGTCAAGCATCCCATTGATCTGACCCCCGGTGCTTCGCTACCAAATGGGCCAGTCTATCCTCACTCTTTACTAGAAAATGAGGAGATCAAGCGTTAGATCCAAGAACTACTCCACAAGGGGAACATATGACCTAACTCATCACCTTGTGGAATCCCAATCATGTTGGCGCAGAAGAAACAAAGGACCTGGCAACTCTTCATCGATTATCGGGCCCTAAACAAAATCACAGTCAAGAACTGGTATCGGATTCCCTGAATCGATGATCTCCCTAATCAGCTCAAGGGGGCCAAATACTTCAATAAGATTTATCTGAAGTCTGGCTACCATCAGGTCCCAATAGAACATACATATGTATGGAAACTTTCTTCAAGTCAAAAGAAGGTCTTTTTGAATGGCTGGTCATGCCCTTTGGTTTGAAAAATTCCCCAACAACTTTCATGAGGTTGATGGACGATATCCTGTGACATTTCACTAATTATTTTGTGGTGGTGTATCTAGATGGCATCCTCATCTACAACAAGACTTGGGAAGAACACTTGCAACAGATTCACCATGTTCTGCACACTTTGTGGAAGCACACTGTAACATCCTCGGCCCCTCAACCTATCACCCCGGAGAATGCCACTGCAAAATTTCACTGTAATTTTTGTCCTTATGTTCGAGTACAATTTTTTTGGAATCCTTGGAACATATATATATATATATATATATATATATATATATATATATATATATATATATATATAACATGCATTTCTAATGAATTTAAAAACAATAACACATAATTACTGCTACCATACAGACTCCTGTGGAATTGAAAGTAATTCATACATGCAACATAAACACATGATAGCATTGCAAGAATCACAGACATGCACAACATACATAATTAATCATAGAGATGATACTTATCTTTTACCAGAGAAAAACCACCAACTGTGTGTAGACCTTCCATGAACCTCCCAGCCTTAGACCACGCTGCTCATCACGCTCAACAGTGGGTCACCCCCAAGCTAAGACTAAGCTCCACCCAAGGCAAGGGAATCCTAGACTAGGTTGAGGTTACATGAGATTGCACAGTGCAACTAGAAGGATTCTCTCCAAGATCCTTCTTACACCCACTACTCACGGGCTCCCATTCCCCACATGCCTGTTCCACCCTGGGAATATGCACCTTCACTGTTGCATAGTCCATCGGCTGCTCCACTTCACCTTTCAGGGTTTCGACAACAGGTCGGATCAGGAATTTTCAAAGCTCCGTAGCTGGTGTTAGACTCTCTCTAGGAGAAAATAACTTCCCAACAAACTCTCTCACCTGGAGAGAGCTACTCACAGGCTTGAAAACCTGTCTCTTCAACCACGAGCCTGACAACCCACTTCTTCAACCAGCTTCAACTCAATTCCCACAAGTGAGGACAATAGCAAGGATAAAAATAGCTCATGAGATGGAAAAAACCACAATTCGATAAGGGACAACATGGTTTTTTCAAGTACATATACGATGTGCTTCACAGGAAAATAGGTCAGCTTCACAGGTTACTAGTTTCCAAAGTGCGTGAAATATGTCGGGGTCCACAACCGAGGCCTAATAAGTTAGGTGAAGTGTTACACATTATTTTCGTCATCCCTATGATCGTTAATGATGTAAACCTATCTATTGCCTTTAGAGGGGTCACAGTGGCCTGAGTTCCTGAAGAGAGAAGGAAGAAGAACTTTTCCTGAGAAAAGAAGTTGCATTTTC
>ML823587.1:60177-73499 GCA_009831015.1 Picea engelmannii
TGTTTCTTTCCCATAAAGTTAGATCTACTTTATTACATGATTCCTTGATCACATGTATAGTCTAGAGTTTTGAATATATTAATGTCTTTGCTGTGATTGGTTTGTGTTGTTGTGATTGGACGACGCAAGAGCATCGTAGCAGAATGAGGAACAACAGAGATAAGGAGAGCTTTCATAAAGTAAGTACATCATCATTTTCTCTTGTCCATTCAATAATTTAGATCTAGGGAAAGCGGTATATTCTGTCACAGTTTGTTCCAGATCCAGGTGGATCTGGGGAGATCGGTTTGTGTCCGCACTTACGGATTTATCCAATAACATGAAGGATGGGAGAATGGGGAGAAGACCCCCCCCAATGAGCTGACTTTCCAGCTTTAACTGCATGTGCCCAGGTTGACACATGTCTTCCTGGAGCTACTTGCACTCCATTTAGCATCTGTTCCCTTTCCTAGGAACTTAGGATAACTGGGTTTTATTTTTCCCCACTTTAATATTTTCATTTTTCAGGAATATATTATAATATTCCCTTGGGTTAATCCCTCTAGCTTAGCCCCTCTTTCCTAGCCTCTCATTCCCATCCCTTTCCCTACCCGGTGAAGCTTTGTCCCCCATCACTCTTTCTTCATGGTCGGTCTACACGTAATGATGTATAATTTTTATTAATGATCTTCATAATTACATATACAAAAATCAGGCTTATTGGCCTTATCATCCAGGGTCTTCGGCCTATAACACATAATCCTACCAGCTTATCAATACTCGTCTCACTAGCCTACAAACATCAGTACATTTCACAGGGGCTCGGCCTAGGGTATTACAATCCCCTCCCCTTATTTTTGCACTGTCCTCAATGCAACTCATTTACATAATATCAACAAGATTTTCAAAGTCTTCAAAAAGATGCTGGTACTCTGCCCACATAGCATCCTCATGCTCCCATGTTGCATCCTTAGGACCGTACCAAGTTTACTGGACCTTTACAAGCCCTATGGATCGATTCCATAGATACTTTCTCTTCCGGTCCAATATACGCATCGGATGCACTTGTAAGGCACCTTCTTGCTCCACCTGAATCACATTCCAATCAATCACATGATTAGGATCAAGTACATACTTCTTGAGCAATGAAACATGAAATACATTATGAACAGTCATGGATACATGTAATGCAAGCATATATGAAACTGGTCCAATCCTTTCTGGGATTTCAAATGGTCCACAATATCTGGCTTCCAACTTGGAACAGTTTCCCAGCTTCAAGGAACTTATGTTGGCTTTTAATTTCAAGAAAACATGATCACCCACTTTAAACTCCCTGTGGTTTTTTTTCTTATGGGCGTAACTTTTCTGTCTGTCTTGGGCAGCCTTCAAATTCTTCTTAATTTTCAGCATTTTCTCTTCCATTTCCTTGAGCAACTCTGGGCCAACCACTTCCCTATCAACTAGGTTATCCCAACTTACTGGGGTGTTGCACTTTCTACCATAAAGTGCTTCAAATGGGCTCATCTTCAGTGATGCTTGATACCCATTGTTGCAAGAAAATTCTACCAAGTGTTGATAATCCTCCCATTTATATGGTTTGTCCATCACATACATCCTTAGTATGTCCTTTATCACCTAGTTCACCCTTTCTGTTTTCCCATCAGACTCTAGATGATAGGTTGTGCTGAAGTTCAGATTCATTCTGAATCCTTTGAATAACCCTTTCCAGAACTTTGAGGTGAATTTCGGGTCTCTGTCTAACACAATTGTCTTGGGAATGCCATGCAATCATGCTACTTCCTTCATATAGATATTTGCAACATTATTTGTCTTGTGAGTAGTTTTCAATGGAATAAAATGGGCAACTTTTGTAAGCTTATAATCCCCCATGTTGGGGTCCTATAATCATAGGTAACTTGATTTTCTAGCTTCGTATTTGGCGTTTCTCCCTCGATGAAGACATCTGACTTACTGGGCTCAGTTGATTCCATTTCTTCCTCCATCCATTTCGCCCAATCCTCCATCACCCTGCCGCATCCTTCATCCACCTCCGCGCCTTGTCCCTTTATCCCATTGGCCACATCTCGCCCACCACTTATCCCTACATGAATAAACAAGCTTAGGCTAAAATAAAAAACAATAGATTAATAATGTTAGTAATTAAAATTTAGTATAATTAGATTAATTAAAATATGTTAGACTTGTTAATAATTAATTGATTATTAATTAATAATTAATTGATTATTAATTAATTACTAATTGATTATTAATTAATTATTAATTAATAATTAATTGATTATTAATTAACTATTAATTAATAATTAAGTTAGTTCGTGTAAGTTAATAATTAGGTTAGTTTATTAAATTAAAACATTAACTAAGAAATTAAGTTACTAAACATATAAATTAAAAAACCCAAAATATACATAAAACAATATAAAAAACATTAATAAATAAATAATAAAAACAAAAAATAAAAAATATAATAAAACAAAACAAATTAAATAAAAACAAAAAACAAAAATTAAGAAACATATAATATACAACAAAAAAACATATAATATTTAAAAAAAAAACAAAAAACAAAAACAAAACATGAAACTATCCTAAAGTCTACAACACTCACACATACATCCCTGTACAACTCGGACACCCCCCTCATGTCCCATCAACACCTTGGGGGTCTGAGTTGGTGGTATTAGGAGGGACAGGTGTCACCTCATGGTGAACTCAAACCCCACTCCCAATACCTCTTACCACCTTGGGGGGGTCTAAGTAAACCGCTCTACCCTCCAAAATCGTCCTCCCGAAAAACTCAAAACCATTTTTTTGCCTGTTTATCACTTCATCTTCTGAGGTGGATTCCAGGAAAAGGGAAATGAATTTTTAAAAACCGAGAGAGGTTTTTGTTCATCACAGGCTGAAGAACAAAAACCTCTTCCATATTTTTCACAGGTGCCACCATTTGAGATAATCAAAGCCATTTATGATCCCCTTTTTTCAGTTTTCCTGTTTTTCCTGTTTTGGTCACGATTTTGCAGGAGTTGTTTCAGCGAGATGGAGACGAAATTGGAGAAACCGAAGGAGGTTTTCACTCCAGGAAAACTCATATACAATAATATCATTAATTTTTTACACAGGTTTCATTTTTGAGGAAAAAAATATGTCTGAGTTGACCTCTTTTTTTAGCAGATTCGGCCCAGTTTTCAGTTCAGATCTTTTTGGGATTTACTTGCTATTTTCGGCCAGGAGGATTGAATTCAATCTCCTGAGCCTAAGGATTGTATTTTTTATTTATATCTATGTTTTTAATACAGTAAGAGTGGTTGTACCCGACCAAAAATAAGCATTCATTGTTGTAATAGGCTCATAGAGCCATATTCTATCAAAACAATATTACAGTTGCAGGATTCTGTGTCATTATGCTAGTGAAGTTTTTCTCTCTGTAATTATGTTTTCTTTGTTTTTCATATGTGTTTATTTCTCTATTGTTTTAAAGAGAGTCAAGATCAGGATTTGTTTAAAAACACCTTGTTCCCAGTTTAAATCAATATCAATGTTTTCTACCTGAAGGTCATTCCCAAGATTCTTAATTGCCCTGTTATGATCTGATTCGATCATTATTTTCTTCTTGACCATTTACCAATCCTTAAAGGATCCATCATAGTTCCTACCTTGCCTTGTAAGCTCCCCTGTAGACCCTTCTTTGATTGGATCAGGCCTCTTTGACTCCATTACCCAATGGACCTCCTTTCCTGTTCCAACCAACCAATTTTAGAAACCAAACCTATGCACAATAATAAGTAGCCTAAAATTCCCAGCAAACAATGCTAGAGCAGACAAAGAGAGCCCTCTCTAAGTCTTGGAGGGATAGATCCAGGAATCCAAGTGGTTTGATGTTACCTCTGTCACTACCTCCATAGCCTTGGGCAAATTACAGAGTGCTAACAGAGTGGCGACCATACTGCGGACTCTTTCTCCAGTAGTGAACTTCAAGTTTCAGTTTTGACTTCTGCTGGTGAACAGAAGCCAAACACATAAAGGTTGTATCATTCACCCGGCGATTCCATTGTTTGCTGAATTCAGAAACAAAAATTTATTGGCGACTCCAATCAACTCCAATCCAGTTCGAATTCAAAGACTCCACTAGAGGAGGAACCTGAAACATGACCAGACCATCTCAAAAGATCAGGTATGCAAGTTGGAAGTTTATCTAAGATATGATAGGTTTTATTTTTAATTATTTCTTCCCTTCTCATGATCCTCATCCAGATCATACCACCAAAATTTATGAAGAGCATGTTCAACCTGATGAGCCTCAAGAGGTTAAGCCTAGTGTTACAATCCCTGTACATACTCCTACACCTCTAAAAATCCGAGATATATACAAGCCTCTTGTCTTACCTCTCATACTCCATGATTTCCCTGCCAATTATTTCCAATATCTTCCCATATTTGATGGAGAATATGGCTACATCACTGTTGAAAAACACATTCAAGGTTTTGAAAATTACCTTGAGATTTTTGAGGTGGAAAAAAGTGATGTTAGTATTAGGCTTTTTGCTTTATCTTTGCAAAGTAGAGCTAAGAAATGGTATAAATATTTGCCAGTTGCAAGCATCAACGATCTCAATCAGTTTGTGAAATTTTTCTTGGATCAATGGGTGATCAAGAGGAATCCTCATTTTGGAAGAATATGATCAGTTGAAAAGACAGCCAGGAGAAACAATGCAACAATTTTCAACCAGATTCAATCAAGTGTACAATTCCATGCCTGCTGATAAAAGACCACCTCCTGGTTTAGCTCTCTTACACTACCCAGATGATTTTGATCTAGAGATGGAATTTTAGCTAAGGGAAAGAAACACCATAACACTCAAGGAGATGCAAGACAATGCAATTAGCGTGGAAGCCAATTTGTTGATCAAAAGGTGAAGGTTGAAGGTAGAATAAAGGAAGAAAATATCAAAGGAGCAACTGAAATCTTTAGAAGCTAAACTAGATATTCTCACCAGCACCATGGAAGAAATGTTACACGAGATTAGAATAAGAGAACAACTTGTTGTTCAAAGGCATCATGTCCCATTGATTACAGAGAAAGAAAGGGTCATTGTTCCCAAACATGTTGTAGCTTACCCTTGGTATCATGGATTGGAAAATGATCATTTCATGTATTCAATTCACGACACAGTCAAAGATGAAACTCCATCTCAACTTACAGAGGAACAAACAACTGATATGATGTGCATGTTTGATGACATTTCTTACCTGGATAATATACCCAATTATGATCAGTATGATGTTGATTATGTGCCTGAAATAGATGTTGACTGTTAAAAGCAATCAATAACATGTTGTTGGAAGGAAGAAGATCAGTTACAAATGTTGGCATAGGGGTAGACCCAGGGTTCAATGCTACAACAACACACCAAAAAAACCCTAACTACCAGCCCTTTCAACAACACCTGCGAAGCAGATGAAGTCTCACCTGAGGTAGAGGTAGGGGTGGTTGCAGGACTCAAGTGTCTGCAACCTTAGCTGGGACACAGATATGTGATTATAATACTTAACAGAGCACTTTAGCATCAACAGTTCATCAATATTCAACCAATAACTATTGTGAAAATAGAACAGAGCATCGCATCATTCACTCAGATTTGATGTATTTAAGCACTTTATCATAAACATGCAGGTTATTTCTAGCAGATTAAGCACTAAGCACCTTCATATAGGCTAGATTTAACATTCTTACACATCATTAGCACAAAGCATCAATATATTTATCTATCTCTATCAAAGCACTTAGCAAGAGAAGTTATAAACACATCAAGACAAGCACAAAGTGGACCAACACGATGTTTACGTGTTCACTCCCACCCTGGGGCTACGTCCACCAACTCTTCTTCTTTATCATCTTCAATCAATCGGTTACAAGCATAGAGCCTTAAAACCCTACTTTGCCTAGGACAATAAATCTGCGCACCTCGCTAGATGCTCCTTCCTTTCATTATAGCACAAAGAACTCCACAACCTGTTACAATACCTTGCACCTAGCTCTAGAAGTCTCTCCCAGTATGCATGGAGCATCTACAAACCATACTTGAACTTAGCACTTAGCTTATCAGGCTTACATCACATAGATCCCTTTCTCCCCTTTCTTTTCTCTTACATAGCCTAGACATATATTTATACATTACAAAATAGGCCTAAATATGGGTAACCCATGGGTTGACATCCCATTCCCGTTACATAATCCCAAAAACCCAAAAGGGACCCAAAAAAGGGGCCGAGATCCGTGATCTATGCTTCGTCTTGCGATCCTCCTTCGACAGGCAATCGAAGTTTGAAAATAGGTCAAAATTGACCAGATCCCTCAAAACTTGGTCAAGGGCCAACAGGCCCCCCACAATCACCTGTGACTCGTCCCGAGTCACTCTAATGTAGGAAGTTCTACTTCAAACACTTCATGCTTGGCTCGAACTGCTTCGAATTGCTGCTACAAGATCTTGTTCAACAAACTCTTGAATGACTGCATCATTCACAGGTCTTTCCAGGTGTTGTTCTGTTGTGGTGCTAACCTTCTCCAGTTATGCTCCTTGGCCTTCTACCTCTGTAAACAACTGATAGGCCTTATCTTTCACAGGTTGTAGTTTCTGAGTTATCTCCATAACTCTGCTCTGGATAGTATGGATCTGCTGCTGGGTGGTCACTGCTCTTGAGATCTCTTCATTCTCTCCATAGTTGTCAGGGATTTGAGTTGTGCCTATAGTGTTTTTGCGTGTTGCTTCGCTTACTAGAGCTACGAGTCTAGTGACTGCAATTCTGGGTTCTCGGTAAGTTTCTCATATGTCTGGGAACTGCGATCAATGAATTGCTTGTATTCTAAGGTAAGGGCCTTTATCCTTTCAACTATTCTCCTGGCAGTTGCTTCTCTTTGGTCCTTTACCTTCTGTGGGGTCTCGGGCATAGTGTGTAGTTCTAGGTCTGCGATGAGTTGCCACAGCTGTTGGATCACTTCTTCAAGTTGCGCTACTTGCTTCATGACTTGATCCTCTGCCTTTACTTCTACGAAAGTCACAGAGCGCAATTCTCTGTTGATCGTTTCCTTCACTTCAAGTTTCTCGGCAATAAACTGTTCCTTCCCTTGCTGCAGTTGTGTCTTTTCTTCATCGAACTTCGCTTGGAGAGCACTCTTTTCCTGTTTGGTAGCTCAACGTTGTTCTACAAGTACTCCCTATACTTGTACCACATCCTAGGTGGCTTGCGTTGTTTCCTCTTGTGCTCGTAGAAGGTGAGCTTCGACTGTATCAACGAGATGATAGAGTTGGGATGGCTCATCTCCCAATTCCGGTGTTCCCAGTGACAGATGTGCAATGGAGACTGTGTGGCTAGATTGTAGTGCCTGCTGCACCCCTTGGAGTTCGACCTCAATTTTATTGTACATATCCTCCTTCTTAGCTTCTTGCTTCTCTGCTATCTCCAGTGAAGCATCATTCAGGGATTCTATGATGAAATTGAAATCATCAGAGGTGAGGATGGTCTGCATCTTAGTTATAGGGGCTTTTGATCTCTTCCAGGAGGAAGGTTTTTGGGGGGAAACCTTCCTTTTCTTCGAGAGGTCCTCCTCGTCTCTGGGTGGTGTTACTTTGCCTTTCCTTTGTTCAGCTTCTATGTCATATATCTCTTCGCTATCACCTCCTTGCTCTGGTGACATGGAAGCAGTCTTCACCGAGGCACTTCTTAAATCTTGTACTTCGTTAGTCTTCTTTGTTTTTCTAGGTTTGGGTGTATCCTGTGCAACTTCTGGGTTGTCAATGTTGGATATCTCTGCAGGGTTGGCTAGAATAAGGAGGTCAACATACCATTTCTTAGTAATCTCCTCTAAGTCCTCCCCCATTAGCTTATATTAGGATTGAAGTTGTTGCTTGTGCTCGTCGGCTTGCACCGTGATATAAATGAAATGTCGATCAGCGTTGGACTTCATCAAAGGCATAAATCGTTGTATAGTGTTTGGCGTCATGCGAGGCTCGAACTGTATGGATATCTTCATCTGATTGTAGTATGTATGGAACATGAAATTTTACTTCCATTGCTTATTCATGTCACTTGAGTACCACAATGTACTGAACTTTGCGGCCAATGGTTCGAAAGGCTCGATGTCCGGGAAGGTCTCACCTTCCGGCATCTCCCAGGAAATGAAAGCGATCAGGATTAAGAGCCAGTTGAAATGGAATTCATATCCTTGATCTTGTGCTTCTCTGCAGTCAAGTTCCAACTGGTTCACCAGGTACTTCTCCCAATTCATTTGTAGGCCCTCCGTGCACTTCCCTGCGAGGTAGACTACAAAGCCAGTCACTTGGGTGGGTCGGTTCTTGTGTACTAACTTTCCCACAATCATTTGACAAGAGAGGCATATTGTGCCATTCTGAATAGAGGCTACCTTGTAGCCTCGCGTGCCCTTCTCAACATCATCGTAGGTGTCCTTGATCCTTTGTGTGAAAGCACGGTCCATGGCTTTTCCAGGATAGAAATCTGTGGGTCAAGTCCTTGCATACTCAAACAAGTGATCTGATTGATCAAGTTTGGATCAACTATGACACGATGGTTTAACCACAAGTATCCACCATGTTAACAAGAAAAAAACAACTTGACACATGGATTCACCTCTTGGTTTCTTCTGAAGTGGGGAATTTTCATGATGTTGAGTAGGGTGGATTGCGCTAGGTTATGGGTCCATGCTTGGGGAATTACCTTATAGTTTTTCGCTTTTGTTCTAGTCGAATACTTATTTGGGGCTAACATGTTGTAGGCTTTGCGATATCTGAGGTTGAAGTCGCTAAAATTCAACGTTGCGATCTTATCTTGGTCTTCTCGCATTGCACATATCCCCTTCAGGAGGTACGCAGTGACCAAGGAGTACTCAAAATCTCTAGGTACATTGTCACGGTTTAAAACACCGCTTAAAGGTGGTATATAGGTGGGTAAGATAGTCGGGATCAGTTTAGCATTCTCTAAGTCATCCCTATGCTTAGTTCACTTCTCATTGGATGGTCGGGATGGTCTTTCTTTGTGAGCAGTGGATGGAGAGGCTGGAAGTCCTCTCGTGGATGATGCTTGTATACCTATAGACATCGACATGACTCTTTCAGTCATGACGTCGATCAAAACTTCCTCAACAACTCTTTCTGTAGTGCTCAACTTGTTCGACATACACGCTTTGGGTTAACAATCTCAGGTTCGAGGGGTAGCTTAGACACAGTAACGAGATAGAGATAAGAAGCACGATGATCACTGTATAAACTCAACTTAGTCTGCTGGCTCAAATTCTTAATTGGAAAAAATGTTATCGGTGCATGGCGCAGTGGGATAAATAGGTAACTCGACAATGGGTCGCTTGCAACAGGTATGAGGCTTTCATTAACTCGGTTCTTTCCATTATGGCACAGTCCCAACGGTCAGATGGTGAGCTATCTGGCAATAAATGGATTTCTATCCATTCAAAGCATTGATCTAACAATTGTAATGTCCCCAATGGCTATATTGCTTTGCCATGGCAAAGTGCCATGTGTCATTGTTCTGATATCTTGGAGAAGTTCCAATTTTTCATTTTTTCCTTCTGCGAGGTTCCCTCTGGAGCCTTCTACAACTTATCGATCTTGGCTCTCTTCTTACTTAACTTTCTATCCTTCTTTCCAGTGAGCTTTGTCTCGGTATTCCTTTTTCCATTCTGATTCTTGTCTTCTTTTGACCTAGTCACTTCGCGTTGTTGAGATTCTTCCCTAGGGTTCCCGGATAATAATTCTTCTTTGTATGGCATAGGTACTTCGATCTTTTTTGGGTCCTCTAGTGTTCTTGCAACTTTGACATCCGGGTCTCTAGTGTTAAATAGCTTCGATCTGTTTTGTTGTTCTTCGATCAAGTGTGCGATCCTTCTAGTCATGAAATCTTTTAATTCTTTCTTCTTCTTCTCCAACTCTTCTTCTTCTTCCTTTCGTCTAGCTCAATCTCTATCAATCCAAGGTTTTCCTAATAACATGGTAAATGGGGCGTTGTCCTCGATAATTTTAATAATCTCAAAATCTTCTTCTGTCGAAGTTCCATTGGCAGTCATAGGTATCTGAGCGAGCCTTCTACATAGGTTTATCAACTTTCCTCTGAATAACCCTATTCCTCCTAATGAAGGAATCATAGCAGGCTTTCCTAAAAGTTTCCAAGTTCTTTCTATCATAATATTCACCTGTGTTTCCTCATCCAGAACACAGTCAACGTCAAAGTCTCCTATTATTGCTTCAAGGCATTATTTTTCTTTGAAGATCTCTGATAATCTAACATGTCAGTGGTCATTCAAGGTTTCGTTTATTTGTAGCAATACTTTCTCTGATTCTTTCTGGGGTTCTACTATTTTTGGATCTACCTTAGGGTTTTCTTTATTCAGATTCATTCCTTTCAACTTAGCAATCAATCTAGGGCAATCCAACACTTCATGGTCCATAGCTTTACAACTAAGACAACTAGGTATTTTCCCAAGGCATTCCTTAGCAAGATGTCTTGGTCTTCTACAACTGTAACAAAGAGTTAATCCTCTCTTTCATTTAAGTGATCTCAATACTTTCTTGTACTGCGCATTAGGCTCATAGGAGCTAACCTGTAAAAAAATATTTTAGGATCTTGCATCCATTTGTTAGTCCAAACATTCTTTTTGTGCATAGGTATAACATATGTTTCACTATTCATATTAAATATTCTTTCATCTATTAATACCCTAGTTTTCAATCTAGGATAGAATCTATCAAACATACCTAGATTCATACTTTTGAAACAAAAATTTCCACTAATCTTACTTCTACAAATCACAAAGACTTCATATATATATATTCACTATTCTTACCTGTATCAGAGCACAAAACTTACAGATCTTACCTCTTTTCTTGAGATCTGACCTCTTTTCTTGGTACAGATATTCTCCGGTCAAGTAGAATGCTGCATACTGGGACAACAAATCTACGCATAGAGATTTCACAATCTCGGGTCAAATCTTTGCACAAAGCTTCTTCTTTCTCAGTTCCCAACAATCATAGTTTCATGTTTGATACTGTGCACTTTAGCAATAGATCTACACACATAACTTCTCTTCAGTTCCCAACAATCAAATTTTCAGGTCCCAACAACAGAACCATTTGTTGGCACAGGGGCAGACCCAGGGTTCAATGCTACAACAACGCACCAACAAAACCCTAACTACCGACCCTTTCGAAAACACCTGCGAAGCAAATAAAGTCTCACCTGAGGTAGAGCCAGGGGTGGTTGCAGGACTCAAGTGTCTGCAACCTTAGCTAGGACACAAATATGTGATTATAATACTTAACAGAGCACTTTAGCATCAATAGTTCATCAATATTCAACCAATAACTACTACGCAGATAGAACAGATCATTGCATCATTCACTCATATCTGATGTATTTAATCACTTTATCATAAACAAGCAGGTTATATCTAGCAGATCAAGCACTAAGCACCTTCATATAGGTCAAATCTAACATTCTTACACATCATTAGCACAAAGCATCAACAAATTTATATATCTCTATCAAAGCACTTAGAAAGAGAAGTTATAAATAGATCAAGATAAGCACAAAGCAAAACAACACAATGTTTACATGGTTCACCCCCACCCTGGGGCTACATCCACCAACTCTTCTTCTTTATTGTCTTCAATCAATAGGTTACAAGCACAGAGCCTCAAAACCCTACTTTTCCTAGGACAAGAGATCTGCACACCCTCGCTAGATCCTCCTTCCTTGCATTATAGCACAAAGCACTTCACAGCCTGTTACAATACCTTGCATCTAGCTCTACAAGTCTCTCCCAGTATGCACGGAGCATCTACAAACCATACTTGCACTTAGCACTTAGCTTATCAGCCTTGCATCACATAGATCCCTTTCTCCCCTTCATTTTCTCTTACATAGCCTAGACATCTATTTATACATTACAAAATAGGCCTAAACATGGGTAAACCCATGGGCCAACATCCCATGCCCGTTACATAATCCCAAAAACCCAAAAAGGACCCAAAAAAGGGGCTAAGATCCGTAATCTCTGCTTCATCTTGTGCTCCTCCTTCGATAAGTTGTCGAACTTCAAAAATAGGTCAAACTTGACCAGATCCCTTAAAACTTGGTCAAGGGCCAACAACAGCTCAGATATGACAATCAAACTTTGCACAACAATCATGATAGTGATGAGGAAAATGCATAGATTTCAGAGTAAGGGAAAAATCTTTGCACTTATGTTTCTCTTCTTTTCAATTTTTGAGAGAAAATTATAAGCAAGTTGTCAATAGTAGGGAGGGAGAATGTTCTGATCAATCAGTTGAAGATGCCATTGATGATATGGAGGTTGTTCTAAACCCAGAATTGCAGCCCTTGACCTACATTGATTTTCAAATTCCAGATGAAATCTTAGAGCCTGAGACGAAATATGAGTTAATCCAAAATAACTTTGTACTATTAAGCTTTAATTCATTTCAGTTTTTGAAAAAGAATATTGAGTATGTGCTAAAGGATAAACACATAGAAAATCAAGAAGTTTCAGTGGAACCAATGCAACAGTCATCTCAATTCCTACAGGATCCAATATTTGATGTGCTGGATGAATTGTGTTGTCAAAGTCATTTTCCATCATCCAGCTATGGTGTAACAACCCTAGTGGAATAAATGTTTAAGGTTTATTAAGTAAAAATTAATTAGGGGATTAATTGTCTTAACATGGTATTAATTAAACAAGATTGGTATAAGATACTAATTAAATATTTATTAATTAATTAAAGGTTATAATTTTAATTAATTAATTAATTAATCAACTACCTATTATATTCAATAACTTGGGTATTAAATTTAAAAGGGATAATAAGTTATATTATTTAAATTAAAAAAAAAAAGAGTTACGTACACGAAAAGGGATGTAGTGCCCAGATTTGTAAAGACATTTATATAGATGTAAAGACCAGATTTGTAAATACATTTATATTTCTACCAAATTACTTAATTTCTGTAAGCTTTTAAGAAGTATAATTTTCATAATTTGCAAAGCTATTTCCATACTTGCGTAAATAAAATTTGGCAAATAAATACTAAATTTAAGTAAACAATCCACAAATTTGAGTTTTAAATACCTCTCTTTGATGCTATCTGCAACAGCTTGCTCCCTTCGCTTGAACCTATCCGCAGCAGCTTGCTCCTTAAGACACCCCAAAACCAGCCACCCTACTGACTAGTACGCCTAGCCCTAGGACATCAATGGACGTCCTAGCCCTCCGAGCCCAAAACCTCTTCAGCCC
>ML823587.1:93547-135337 GCA_009831015.1 Picea engelmannii
TATTAATTCAAAGGGGTAAGACATTAAATATAGGATAAAATAATAAATAAAGGGGATAAGGGGCATTAACGACGAAAGGATAAGATAAGGTAATAAATGGGTAGGTAGGGAAGTAAATGAGGGGGGAAGTCGATGAAGGAGGAATATGGAGGGGAAGGAGGTTTACGGGAGGATCATTCTACGGGAGATGGGGGATTGATTTTTGGGGCTCTTGGATTTGCAGAGAGGAGTGGAGTTTTGGAGTTGGATTGGATCAGTACAGGCACCGTTTTGCTAGAGGTTTTGGGCACGGGGGCCAGGATATCCATATGATATCCTGGAGCTAGGTAGTTGTCCTAGTTGGCAGGGAGGATAGTAGGTTTGGGCAGTGTTTACACAGTTCAGCAACGGTCAACAAGGCAACAACAAGGCAGCAAGGCGAATTAGCATCAGACCCAGGTAATTTAAATTGTGTACTTGTTTTATTTTCTATAAGATTTTAATATTCGTTGTTAAATTACATGTGTATGTGCTCAAAATAAGGAATATATGAATTTTTATTGTTTTGCTCAATTAAAAGAAATTAGTGAATTTTATGAAATTAATACTGTTACAATTCATGTAATTATTAGATGTAAAATCTACTCGGCCCCTACATATGGGATGAAAATCTGTTATGATATTGACATGATCAGGCAGTCAACTTCATTGTTTGTTTCAGCAGGAGTCTCATTTCAAAGTCCATCAGGAAATTTGTAGCCATGTCAGGAAGTGCATGAGGATGTAAATAGCATAACTACAGCATCAAGTCATGAAGTTGAGTTGGTTAAATTTGAACATCAGGAGATAGGTCATGTCTATTATGATCCTATAGCTATCTACATGGAGGAGCTATTGTTTTCATAATTCCCATCGATTCCCAAAGTTTATGGAATTTTCCAATGTCCCAGAACTTTGTGTTGTGAAGATCAGGATGGAAAGCAATTCATGATGCCTATGCAAGTTTTATTTCTGATATTGATTGAAAACATTGAAAGAGCAGAGTCATTAGAGCAGTTGCTCGACTGCCTGCACTGGCATTATTGTATCATTTAGAACAACAAAATTATCATTAGTGTAGGGTTGGTAGCATTTTTGAATAAGCTTAGTCATTTGAGCATATTTTTCAGTATTGTATGGTTTCCAATAGAGTTTGCAGTTTATGATATCTAGTTTAGTGTTCAATCAAATTTGAGCTAGTTCAAAGATTGTAGTTGCAGTGACTCCATGGCCCAACGAATATAGCACTAGTCTGCATGTTCAGAGATCTGAAATTCTTGACACCTCCGCAAGAGTTGCCATCCCTAGGTGGAGCCTATGTTGAGGTTCTATAATCAAAGGTAAGTCGATTTTTCGACTTCTTATTTGGCATTTCTCCCACGATGAAGACATCTGGCTTACTGGGCTCGGTTGATTCCATTCCCCCCTCCATCCATTTCCCTCGATCCTCCATCACCCTATTGCATCCTTCATCCACATATATGCCTTGTCCTTTTACCCATTGGCCACATCTCGCCCACCACTTATCCCTACATGAATAAAAAAGCTTAGGCTAAAATAAATAAATAAATAGGTTAATAATGTTAGTAATTAAAATTTAGTGTAGTTAGATTAATTAAAACATGTTAGAATTGTTAATAATTAGTTAATTATTAATTAATAATTAAGTTAGTTTGTGTAAGTTAATAATTAGGTTAGTTTATTAAATTAAAACATTAACTAAGAAATTAAATTACTAAACATATAAATTAAAAAACAAAAAATATACATAAAAAAATATAAAAAACATTAATAAATAAATAATAAAAACTAAAACTAAAAAATATAATAAAACAAAACAAATTAAATAAAAAAAAAAAAAAAATTAAAAAACATATAATATACAACAAAAAACATATAATATAAAATAACAAAAAAACAAAACATGAAACTATCCTAAAGTCTACAACACTCACGCATACATCCCCGTACAACTCGAACACGTCCCATCAACACCTTGGTGGTCCGAGTTGGTGGTATTGGGAGGGATAAGTGTCACCTCATGGTGAAATCGGACCCCCCCCCTTCCCAATACCACTTACCACCTCAGGGAGGGTCCGAGTAAACCACTCTTCCCTCCAAAACCGCCCTCCTGAAAAACTCAAAACCATTTTTTTTGCCTGTTTAGAACTTCATCTTCCAACGTGGATTCCAGGAAAATGGAAATGAATTTTTAAAAACTGAGAGAGGTTTTTGTTCAGAATGGGCTGAAGAGAAAAAAAATCTTCCATATTTTGTGCAGGTGCCACCAGTTGGGAGAATCGAATCTATTTATGAGCCCCTTTTTTCAGTTTTCTGGTTTTTCCTGTTTTGGTCACGATTTTGCGGGAGTTGTTTCGGTAAGATGGAGATGAAATTGGAGAAACCAAAGGAGGTTTTTTCTCCAGAAAAACTCATATACAACAAAATCCTTCATTTTTTACACAAGTGTCACCTTTGAGGAGAAACAGATGTCTGAGTTGACCCCTTTTTTCATCAAATTCAGCCCAGTTTTGAGTTCAGATCTTTTTGGGATTTACTTGCTATTTTCGGCCAGGAGGATCGAATTTGATCTCCTGAGCCTAAGGATTGTATTTTATTTATTTATATATATATATATATGTTTGTAAAAGAGTAAGAGTGGTTGGACCTGACCAAAAAGAAGCATTCATTGTTGTAATCAACTCACGGAGCCATATTCTATCAAAACAATATTACAGTTACATGATTCCTGTGTCATTATGTTGGTGAATTTTTTATCTCTGTAATTATGTTTTCTCTGTTTTTCATATGTGTTTCTTTCTCTATTTTTTTAAAGAGATTCAAGCCCAGAATTTGTTTAAAAACACCATGTTCCCAGTTTAAAGCAATATCAATGTTTTCTGCCTAAAGGTCATTCCCAAGATTCTTAACTGCCCTGTTATGATCTCATTCCATCCATTTTTTCTTCTTGACCATTTACCAAACCTTAAAGGATCCAACACAGTGCCTACCTTTCCCTGTAAGATCCCATGTAGATCTTGCTTTTTTTAGATCAAACATGTTTGACTCCATTTCCCAATGGACCTCATTTCATGTTCTAGCCAACCAATTTTAAAAACCAAACCTATGCACAATAATAACTAGCCTAAAATTCCCAACAAACAAATCTAGATCAGACAGAGAGATCCCTCTCTGAGTCTTCGAGGGATAGATCCAGGACTCCGAGTGGTTTGATGGTACCTCTGTGACTGCCTCCACAGTCTTGGGCAAATTATAGAGTGCTAACACACCACCACCATGATGGAATCATGTTGTTTTCTAGTTCTAGGCAATCCTGTGATGAAATCCATTGTCACCACTTGCCACTTCCATTCAGGAATGGGCAATGGTTGTAGAAACCCAACCGGGTGGCTATGCTCATCCTTGGCCCTTTGGCATTCTAAGAATTTAGCTATGTACTCTGCAATTTCCTTCTTCATGCCTGGCCAAAAGTAATGGCTCTTGACTGCTTCCACTATTTTCTGAAATCTAGGGTGCCCAACATAAGACACATTATGCATTTCTTTCAAGATCATAATTCTCAATTCCTGGGAATTAGGTACATAAATTCTATTTTTGTACAAGAGTGTTCCATCAACTTCCAATTTATAATCTTCAACTTTTTGTAGCATCTTACCTTGTTGTAGATTTGTCACCAATTCCATGTACTACAAATCTGCATTTGCAGCTTCTGAAATTATGCCTTTAATATCATTTTGATACATGCTAATGGTTGTAGCATGCAGTTCATGCACTCTCCTGCTGAGTGCATCAACCACTTTGTTCTCCTTTCCTTTGATGTGCTTGATATCAAAGTCATACTCACAAAGGAATTCCAACCACCTACTCTACCTAGCATTTAGAGTTGGTTGATCAAACAAATACTTTAGACTATGATGGTATGTCTTTAGTTCAAACCTCTTTCCCATGAGGTAATGTCTCCATTTCTTTAGAGCGTGTACAATGGTTGCCAACTCCAAATCATGAGTTGCATAGTTCTTTTCACGATCCTTCATATTTCTGGATTCATAATATACCACAAACCCATTCTGACTGAGGACACCCCCCAGTCCTTCTTGCATGCATCTGTACACACTACAAAATCTTCATTCAGATCTGCAATCCTCAAGATTGGAGCACTGGTTAACAACTGCTTCAATTCCTAGAATTTCTTTTCACATTCTTTTGTCCATTGAAATTTCACCCCATTTTCTTTGTAATTAAGTGATTAGGTGAGCAATTTTTGAAAACCCTGCAATGAATCTCCTGTAATATCCAACTAGACCCATAAATGATCTGAATTCTATCAAATTCTTAGGTGTTGACCATCCTCTAATGGCCCCTATCTTCTTAGGGTCCACTCCTATCCCTTCCTTTGAAATGATATGTCCCAAATAATGGATTTTATTTTGATAAAATGAGCACTTGATCATTTTGGCATACAGTTGGTGCTCTCTTATCACCCGCAACAGCATCCTCAGATGATTTTCATGTTCTTCCTCTGACTTGGAATACACCAAGATGTAATCCAAAAAGGCTATGACAAAATTGTCTAGACATTTTTTGAATACACCATTCATTAGGCTCATGAAAACAGCGGGTGCATTTGATAACCCAAATGGCACCACTGTGAATTCATAATGACCATACTTTGTTTTGAAGGCGGTCTTATTGTTGTCTTCATCCTTTATCCTTACCTGATGGTACCCTGACCTGAGATCTATTTTTGAAAATATCTTGGCATCCTTGAAATGGTCAAAGAGATCATCGATCCTTGGCAAAGGATACTTATTTTGTATAGTCACTTTATTCAACTGTCTAAAATCGATGCACAATCTCAATGTCCCATCTTTCTTCTTCATGAACAAGATTGGGGCACCCCAAGGTGACACACTTGGCCGTATATACCCTTTCTTCAGAATTTCTTCAAGCTGCATTTGCAACTCCTTCAACTCTGGTGTACTCATTCTGTAAGGCGTTTTTAACACTGGAGTTGTTCCAGGCATCAGGTTTATAGAGAAATCAATATATCTCTTTGGGGGTAGTCTTGGCACCTTCTTGAATACATATTCAAAATATTTTAGGACTGCATGGTCCTCCAGATTTGGCACCTTCTTCTTAAATGTTTCCTCCATATGGATTGCAAATAATTGACAGCCCTTCCTGTAGCAATTTTTCAGCTGCATTGTTGATATTTCTGTGATAGCAACGACTCTGGTAATTCCTTGGATTGTTCTCTAATTTCCTTCCCCATCCAAGCAAGTGAATGTCTTGTTATGGCAGTCTAAAATGGCATGGTGTTGGTCCAACCAATCCATACCAACTAGATAGTCATAGGAACCTAAAGGTAACATGTTCAAATATGCCCTTGTGCTCAGTCCATTCATGTCCATGAGACATGCCTTAAGCATTTTAGTAACTTTTCTTTTGGCTCCTATAGCCAGTTGTACCAACCAAGATTTTCCATGCTTGTTTCTTGGAAAAAAAAAACTTTCCACCATCTCAGGATCTATATAACTGTGACTAGCCCCTGAATCAATTAAAACAGAAATGGTGTCATTGTTGATCATACCTTCCACTTCAATCATATGTGACTGATATTCTTCCTGCTTGTTTTCCAGGGATGCATAGATCCTGGGTAAATTTATGCCCACGTCCTCCACTGTTTCAACTTGTTGAACGTTTTGGACAGCTCTCACTTTGCCATTTTTGTGGGGGCAATCTCTATACTTGTGGTCTCTCTAGCAGCCCCAACATTGAATGGGCATCTGCCTTGGCCTTTGTCCCCCTACCTTAGGCAATCTTTGCTCTCTAAAAGATGGCTTTCCTTGAGGACTGTTTCTAAAAAAGGGAGGCTTGTTTCCCTTCTGCCTCTGCTCTCTTGAACTTCTTCTTGTCCTCCCAAGCCTTCTGGAAAGTGGGATTTTCTTTTTTCTGATCATATAAGAATTTTTATCTCCTTATAGTTTCTTCCATATTTTTAGGATCATCATACTGGATCTTGTCACTAATGACAGATGGCATTCCACTCAAATATATCTGAATTTTGACAATCTCATCTTTGATGAAAGGAACATACTTCAACAGCTCTAGAAACCTTCTTTCATACGCATCTATTATCATACTACCCATATTGAGTTCAAAGAACTCTTTCATCTTTATGTCATAGTATCTCTTAGTTAAGTATTTATTTTCAAAGTGTTTCTTGAATTCCTTCCAAGTAATGTTTTTCTCCTTAATATGTTGCACCTGCACAAGTTGGTCCCACCACATGGATGTCTTTCCTTTTAGTTGATACATTGAAATTATCCCTTTTGCATGAGAGGAGTAATCATGCAGTTGGAAATATTTCATCATGCCAAGCAACCATGTCTCAACATCTTCTTCCTTCTTGTGCTCTCCATCAAACGTAGGAGGGTTAATCTTATTCATTTTTCCCTTCAGTTCATCCACTCCAGCTCTCCTATGCTTTCTGGTAGGATATGGACTTGAACTACTGTGTGCCCTCCTCTTGGAATGTCCTTGGGAGTGTTGGTGGTGTCTTCTAACACTCCTTGATTTTTCTCTTCTCATCAGGGAATTTGTGACTTCCTAATTTACTCGAGTCACTCCCCTTATCCAATTTCCTTTCTATTATTTCTAGGATCTCTATCAACTTTATGTTGAATTCTCCCTGTTGTTCCCTGAATTTCATGAGCTTTCTGTTATCTGCTCGGTGAGTCTGGACATCTTTCTGCAACTTTTCAATGATTTTCATCATGTTTCCTTCCTTATCTAACTCTTCTCCATGCCCATTGGAGTTCGATCCTTCTTTATCCAACTAATCATGTATTCCTCTAATTTCTTCCTCTTGACTGTAAGCTTCCTGTGCATCCCCCATTTCTATGCACTCTGTATTGATCCTTATATGATTTAGTTGTTGTTTAACTCTGCAAAAACAATGTGTATTCAATCGAAATTGTCAGGCCATTAGTCCTTAACAATTTCCACAGTATTTGTAAATCAATATGATTCAAAGAAATCTTTCAGATTTCATTATGCGGTTCTCGATCAATAAAGAATCCTTGTAGATATTTTCTTTCTAAGCTCTACACTATTCTGCAATAATTTTTCGGGCACTAGCCCCTTTCTCTTAGCCCCCAACCCATGCGACCATGGGTTGTGGCCCAGCGCTAGGTCGATGATGTTTATTCAGGACTTAGGGCCTTTGGCTTTTAGAAATCTGGCTTCGAAAGTTCCTAATTCCTTTCTCTCTGGGGTGTTGATCTTCCAGAGTAAACCTCCACTAGTCGCATGTCCTTCAACAAATCGGCGACTGTCAATCATTCGAAAGTTCGGGCTTCGTGGTTTGTGGCCCACCCATTCTGTTTTTCCCAGAGTGTCCTTCCTCAGGCATTAGTCTCCTATTGCCACACATCTGTTAGCTCAAGGTTTCGATGTTCAAGCACTATCATGTCACATCTCTTAATGCCCTTTCAATTTTGTGGGGGCACGCATCGACGGTTTGGAGTAACCCACCTTTCGCCCCACAATTCTTCTAATGCTGACACATAACACCTCAGTGAAACCATGGTTTGGATTGCGGGACCACCTTAGGGAATTAAATCCTGTGAAACTTGGGTCCCCGCAATGCCTCCTGGTCGTCGATTTTGGTGTATGGTGATCAACGCTAGTGTGGTCCCACTAACCATGCTCAAAAAGAGTGCCACATGGTGGAATACTAGCAGCTGACACGTGGCCCAATAAGATGGGTGACACATGTCACATTCCAAATGGCATTTCAATATTTGATGGTTTGAAACCCACTGAAACATGGCACACATCCCATGTGTCCACATCATTCTCGATGACATCATCATGCCACATCACTCTAGAATTTCGGGCTTCGAAAGTTTTTATGCCTTCTTCCTTCCATTCTCCTGAATTATGAATTTTTGAACTTCTTTACCCTCTGGGTCCACTTAGTACAACTGTCCACAATCCAGGTGGGGGCACGTGGCAGGTATAGGAGAGGTTCATGTCACAACTAGGTGATATCATCATGACTCACTACTTCGGCTCTTCGGGGATTTGGAGCTTCGAGCTTTGGGAGTTCTTGCCTCAACACACACTAATTCTCTTGAATGCTGAAATACCGAACAATCCAATCTGTTGACACATGTCCCTTTTGACGGATAGTCTGGATTACTCTAGACTTCAGAGCTTCGGGAGTTCTATGTCCTTCATACAATGTCGTAACTTCCACCCTTGGCTTGATCCAACAGTTCTAGTCCAACTTCGGCCCAATCCAATGGTCAAGATCTTCTCCCTAGATCTACAGTGTAGATCCACTTCGGGAACTTCGGGTCTTCATCCTCTTCCGCTCTATAACACATACTTCGTCGAAGTCCCGAATTCTTAAGGACTTGCAGATTAACCATCCTGCACTTTTCTCCAGATATGACAGTGAGGAATTGTCCTCCTTCTCCTAAACAGATTCCAATGACCCACATTACTTTGTGGCCCATTACCATGTCTGTCATGGTTTTATAATACCTCTACACCTCCTGAGCTTCGTAACATGGTCAAGGTAACCTCTTGACACTCGGAATGCGCTGAGGTTATAAATTTGTTCTTCTTGACACAATTTACTTTTGAAACCTTGGTTCCAATGACCACTTATATGTCCCATCCAAGCTCAGTGCTTGAACCTTGGCTCTTATACCAATTTGTAACATCCTCGGCCCCTCAACCTGTCACCTTGGGGAACGCTGCTATGGAATTTCACTGTAATTTTTGTCCTTCTGTTCGGGTACCATTTTGTGGCATCCACAGAACATACATATACATACATATAACATGCATTTCTAATGAATTTAAAAACAATAACGCAGAATTACTACTACAATACAAACTCCTGTGGAATTGATAGTAATTCATACATGCAACAGAAACACATGATAGCATTGCAAGAATCACATACATGCACAACATACATAATTAAGCATAGAGATGATACTTATCTTTTACTGGAGAAAAACCACCAACTTCGTGCAGACCTTCCACGAACCTCCCAGCCTTAGACCACGTTGCTCATCATGCTCAGTAGTGGGTCACCCCCGAGCTGGGACTAAGCTCCATCCAGGGAAAGGGAATCCTATACTAGGCTGAGGTTACATGAGACTACACAGTGCAACTGGAAGGATTCTCTCCAAGAGCCTTCTTATGCCCACTACTCACAGACTCTCATTCCCCACATGCATGCTCCACCTCAAGAATATGCACCTTCACTGTTCCATAGTCCATCAGCTGCTCCACTTCCCCTTTCAGGGTCTCGACAACATGCCAGATCAGGAATTCTCAGAGCTCCGTAGCTAGTGTTGGACTATCTCTAGGATAAAATCACTTCACAACAAACTCTCTCACCTGGAGAGAGATGCTCACAAGCCCGATAACCTGTCTCTTCAACCACGAACCTGACAACCAGCTTCAAATCAATTCCCATAAGTGAGGACAATATCAAGGCTCAAAATAGCTCAAGGGATGGAAACAACCACAATTCGATAAGGCACAACATGGTTTTGGCAAGTACAAATACAACATGCTTCACAGGAAAACACAGGTCAGCTTCATGGGTTACTGGTTTCCAAAGTGCATGAAAGATGTCAGGGTCCACAACCAAGGCCCGACAAGTTAAGAGAAGGATGGGAGAATGGGGAGAAAACCCCCCCAACAAGCTGACTTTCCATCTTTAAATGCATGCACCCAAGTTGACACCTATCTTCCTAGAGCTGCATGCACTCTATTTAGCATTCGTTCCCTTTCCCAGTAACTTAGGATAACAAGGTTTATTTTTCCATAGAGATATCTCACCAAATAGCAGGTGGAATTGGAAGCAGTTGTAGTGTGCCAGGAGATTTGACTATTTTTCCCTTGTTGCATTGACACACATCACATTAAGCCACAAAATTATGAACGTCTTTTCTCATACCATCCCAGAAAAAAGAACGTTTGACCCTATCATAGGTTTTGGTAAACCTAGAGTGCCCAACTATGGGTGTAGCATGAAGCTCAGAAAGTACCGTGGATTTAATTTTTGACTATTTACTTAAATACAAATGGCCTCTGTATCGCGGCTCCTCATGGAGCTAGGAGTACCGTGGGGAAACTGGAGAATTGGACTGCAATTGTTGTATCAGATGCAAACTTTTGGGATTGTGTAGCCATTCCTAGCGAACGGCTTGGAGCCAATCTGGTACAATGAAGGAGAGAGAAAAAAGGGACCCTTCATCTTCATATTTTTGGGAAAGTGCATCCGCAACCACATTTTCTTTGCCTTTCTTGTAAATGATCTCACAATCATATCCAAAGAGTTTAGTCACCCATTTTTGTTTCTCTAGGGAGGAAATGCGTTGTTCCAGAAAATACTTGAGGCTTTGATGATTTGTCTTAATTTGGAATTGTTACCCCAATGGATAAGGGTGCCAAAGATAAACGACATGCAAAATAGCCAACATTTCCTTTTCATAGATTGATTTTCCGAAGTTTTGTTCAGACAGTTGTTTGCTAGTAAAGGCCAAAGGCCGACCCTCTTGCATAAGGACAATGCCAATTCCTTTCCTGGAAGCATCACATTCCAGGACAAATTTCTTTGTAAAATCAGGAAGGGCCAGGACTGGAGTGGTGCACATGGCCATCTTCAAGGTTTGAAAAGCCTGAGCAATTGTTGGAGTCCAAGTGAAAGAATTCTTTTCAAGGACTTCAGTGAGAGGTGTCGCAATCTTTCCATAATTATTAACAAACTTGTGATAATAACCTATTAAGCCCATAAATCCACACAATCTTTTGAGAGTCTTTGGGTGAGGCCAATATCGCATAGCTTCAATCTTTTTAGGATCCACCCCGACGCCTGCCTTGCCAACAAGATGACCCAATTACTCGACTTCAGAGGCGCCAAAAGCACATTTAGATTGTTTCAGGAAAATTTGGTGTTGAGAGAGTAGATGGAGAACTCGATCCACATGAGAAAGATGGTCTATCCAGGTTTTTCTATAGATGAGGATATCATCAAAGAAAACTAATACAAAATAATGGAGAAAAGGATGAAAGGCATGATTCATGAGGCTTTGGAAAGTTGAGGGAGCATTACACAAGCCAAAGGGAATGACCAAAAAATCATAGTGTCCTTCATGAGTTCTAAAGGCAGTCTTAGGAATGTATTCCTCTTTCATACGGATCTGGTGGTAGCCATAACGAAGATCAAGTTTAGTAAAGAACTAGGCACCACTCAATTCATCCAAGAGGTCATTAATGATAGGAATGGGAAATTTGTCTTTAATGGTGAGTTTGTTGAGGGCACGGAAGGCAGGATACATGCGCCAAAAACCTTCTTTCTTAAGGACCATGACCACCAGAGAAGAGTAGGGGCTCGTACTAGGGTGGATAACACCTGCGTTAAGTAGTTCTTGAACCATTTTTTCAATTTCATTTTTTTGGGAAAATGGGTGACGATAGGGACATATATTGGGAGGAAGGCTTCCTGGGACAAGGGGAATGGAATGATCATGAACACCATGGGAAGGAGGGAGTCCTTGTGGAGTGGAAAAAAACACTTGATCTTTATAGAGGATGGATTGGAGGTCATGTGGCATATAGGGCATCTCAGTTGCTTGTATGGCATGGAGTTGGGCAATAATGCTAGAATGACCTTTTTTTAGAAGATTTTCCATGCGATGGGAACTAATGATCTCAGGGGAACCAACGGTGACGCCTTGGAACTTATATTTTTGGACCTCCTGGTCGAATTGCATGGTTAATTCCTTAAAATCCATGAGAATGGGACCCAAAGTCCTTATCCAGTCTGCACCCAACACAATGTCACAATTGCCCATGCTGATATCAAACATATGAGATTTTAGGTGGTAGTCACCAATTTGGAGACACAAATTTTCACAATGCCCTCCACATTTCATGGACCCGCCATTGGCAATCGTGATTTGGAAATTATTGACTGCACAGATATAGCAATTAGTCTCTTGGGAAATGCGGTGATGAATAAAATTATGGGTGCTTCCACTATAAACAAGAATGATGACCTTCCTATGCTTGATGTAGCCAATTAGCTTGAGGGTTTGGGAAGCAAAGAATCCAGTGAGAGCATTTAGCGAAATGATTGGTTCGACTTCGAGAGGGTCTAAGGGAGGGGTTATTTCAGTGGGTTCGGGTGACATAGACATAAGGGGAGCTTCCACATCCTCTTTTGAAACATCCCTCGATATGGCCATAAAAATCTTTCATTCCTTACACTTATGTCCCGAAAAATATTTGTCATCACAATTATAACAAAGGAATTTGAGTTGGAGTTCGGCCATTTCGGCCCTGGTCAATTTTTAGATCTTTAGTGGAGTAGAAGGAGGAGTGGGATTGAGTGGTTTAGTGCAAGGAATAAAGGAGGGTTTCTGGTTTTGAGAAGAGACAACCTATTGTGCTTCCTTAGCTCTTTTAGTAGCCTCCACCCAACTTTGAGGCTGAGCCATGAGGACATGGGCACGAATCTCATCCTTGAGGCCACTGATAAAACATTCTCAGAAAAAAGCATTAGACATGCCCTCTGTACGAAAATCCAGTCGCTCAAAAGAAGCTATAAAGTCTTCCACTGTGCCAGATTGTTTCAACTTTTTCAAATGACCTAAATGGTTGGTGTTAGTGTCAAAGCATTCATAAAGGTCTACCACAAAGTCTGTCCAAGCAATATACCCTTGAAGGGAAGTTTTTCTCCATTACCACCATTGCCAACATTCTTGATCTAGATGGAGAACACCATACCGAAGTTTGTCCAAGTCATATGTAATGTTATACAAAGAGAAACAATGTTCCATTTGAGTTACCCAACCAGTGGGATCCGAGCCATCAAATTTGGTCACATCCACACGCAGAAGGTGTAGGCCACACTGAAAGTGATGGGGCGGAAAATTATGGGAATGAGAGGAAATTTTATCTTCAGTATGCAAAAGTGGGTCAAATAAAGGGGGATCTATAGGGATATGCATCTTGGTGCAGATCATTGAAGTGACAGATTCAAGCTGGGTAGTCATGTCTTGTTTGAGGTCTGCTTTGATTTCCTCGATTGAGGCGATGATGGAGGAATGCATGTTTTTATTGATGGTGGCAATATTGGCACTGAGCTATCTCACTTCTTGTTGGGTCTCTGTGAAATTAGGTTGCAAGGTATTGAAGCGAGCTTCCAAGTCTTGGCTACGGGTATGGGCCATGATGATGAGAGAACTAAAAAGGGGCGAGTGGGGTCAAAAAAATTACTGAAAAATGATAGGTATGACTGTGATAAGGGTGAAGAGATAAATCCAATGGAATATTGCAGTGATGAAATGCCCAAATGCTTAACCAATAAGAAATGTGTAGTGATTTGGCAACTCGAACACTGTTGTGTGGCAATAGATCATGTTTGGTTTAATTTATTGTTTCCATCCCCAAGGGTTAGGTATTCAAGGGTTCTACATAAAAGGATTTTCCCTATGCTATAGCTCTCTGATATACGTGCGAGGTCCAATAGTAGTACTCGGCCCAATATCTCACGGCACCAACTAAGGAGGCTAGACCATTCCCTTAGCCGTACTACTTGACTAATCAGGTACTAGAGAGTATCTTCGTGAGTGTTGTTCTTGGTGGTACTATAGCAGTCATGCAACTGATCAGTTTATCTAAAGAGGGCTTTAGAAAATCTAGGTCGATCTGTATACAGGTGTTATCTGATGTGCTACCACTCGAAGGGGTACCAACAGGGGTTACAAGGGTGGCCAAGAGATGTGTTCTTAAGTACCACTTGTATTTCCTGCGTGTATGAATCCTCGACCGCAGGTTTATGTGCGTAATGACATATCTTTGTAGCTTAAAGAGGATGGAATACGTCTCTACCCTGAAAAAAATTAACCCACAAACTTCTGTCGAGGAAAGTGCTCTGATACCACTTGTAATATTCCAGATATAAAATGTATGCAGAACAGAAATAAAATGATAGAAATGGCAAATGAACATCAATATAACTAGAAAAAAACCACAATAATACCAAAATGATACTAGAATAACACTAGAAAGAGCACTTTGATTACTGAGAGTAGTGTTCACTTGCCTCTTCGAGGGGGAAACCTATGGCATAGCAGAGCTCTATTACAATAATATCCAACACCCAATTTCTCATACCCTTGACTCCTATTTATACTAAATATGTCTATCAAAAGAACCATCTAGAGGAAGATCCTTCTAGAAGAAGAAGCTTCTATTAGGTCTTCTTACATTCGACTTATTATTTCTTATTGCTAGGCCTTATTAATATTAATATTTATTACATCGGAATATATTATTCTACCTAAGTGAGGGGTTAGGTCCCTAACACAGTCCCATCCCTTTCCCTACCTGGTGAAGCTTCGTCCCCCATCACTCTTTCTTCGTGGTCAGTCTACACACAACGATGTATAATTTTTATTAATGATCTGCATAATTACATATACAAAAATCATGCTTATTGGCCTTAGCATCTAGGATCTTCGGCCTATAACACATAAGCCTACCAGCTTATCAATACTCGTCTCACCAGCCTACAAACATCAGTGCATTTCACAGGGGCTCATCCTGGGGTATTACACACACGCTATATGCCAACTTGGAAAAATGCTCCTTCAGCATGGAAAGGGTCCAGTACCTAGGCTACATTGTTGATGTGCATGGTTTGCATGTTGATCTAGCAAAGATCCAAGTCATCTGTGATTTTCCATCCCCAACCACGCTCACTGAGCTTCAGAGCTTTTTGGCCTTGCCAATTTCTATCACAAGTTCACGTTGGGATTCTCCCATATTGCATGGGCCAACAGTCAAATAACCAGAGGTGGTGGTAAGGAAAAAATAATTTGGGGCATGTCCCAATAGAAAGAGTACAATGATATGAAGCAACACTTGTGTTCAGAACCATTGCTCTCATTACCTGACCTACAACAACCCTTTGAGATCAAGAAAGATGCTTCAGATTATGTTGTGGGCGCAATCCTCACTCAACAATATGACCATCCCATGGCCTATCATAGTGAGACACTATCAGATGTCGTCCATAAGTACCCTACTTACGACAAACAAATGTACTCCATTGTGCAAGCCTACCGCCAGTGGAGGAATTACACTCTCGGGAAGGAGACAATCATCCACACTGGTCATAAGTTGTTGCAGTTCATGCAGACACAAGGAAAATTGCAGAATGACTGCCATCAAAAGTGGTCCACATATTTTCAATAGTTCCACCTCAACATCAAGTATAAAATAGGAAGTGCCAACTAAGTTGTTGATTTCCTCATCTGACCTCAAGTGGAAACACTCACCACAGTGATAAACTCTTGCATCCATGAGACTTTTGGGTGGTTTCACCTCTGTCAGACGGATCCTGACTTTGCGAACAACTACCAGGTGTTGGGTGCCAACACAACTGTCAATAATTTCCATATTCAAGAATGGATGTTGTGCCATCTAGGCCATCTATGTGTTCCATCAAATGAGCGAGCGAAGCTAATTTGGGAATCCCACTACAGTCGGGTGGCATAACACTTTGGCATGGAAAAGACAATGGTAGTGTTGCATTAACATTTCTTCTGGCTGAAACTTCGATAGGATGTCAACAATTATATTTGGTCCTGCACTGCCTGCACTATTTCCAAATTGGACATCAAGAAACAAGGTCTATACACTCATCTATCTACTCCTGACAGGCCTTGGGAATCCATCTCAATGGACTACAGTGTTGCATCGACATTTCTATTGGTTGAAACTTCGATAGGATGTCAATAAGTATATTTGGTCCTGCACTACTTGTGCTATTGCCAAACTGGTCATCAAGAAACAAGGCATGTACACTCCTCTATATACTCCTGACAATCCCTGGGAATCCATCTCAAAGGACTACTTGTCGGGCCTCCCTTCTAGCAGGAAGGGAAATGATTGTGTTTTTGTTTTGTTGATCGCTTTTCCAGGATGGCGATTTTGGTCACCTGGAAGAAGAGCATCACAGTGGAGGACAATACCAAGATTTTATTTGGACGAGTTTGGGTACACTTTGGGATCCCACAAACCATTATCTTAGATTGGGACAATCAGTTCCTCAACACATTCTGGTCGATCCTCTAGTCACTGTTGGACACCAAGCTAACCAAGTCCATTGCCTTCCACCCCCAGACAGATGGTCAAACCAAGGTCATCAACTGAATGATCATGCACATCCTGCACATGTACATTTCCAAGCACCCTCACACCTGAGATGAGATTCTTCCCTATTTTCATCACAACTACAATAGAGCCATACATAGCTCAATCAGCCACAACCCCTTTCAGGCGGGGATGGGATTTCAATCATTGGGTCCCATGGATGTTGCTCTACCCCTTGCAGCTACCCAGGCAGGCTCGTTGCATGCTCCAACTACAACTGAAAAATCCACCAAGTTCATTGATCAGATCCAACACGTCCACTAGCAGGTTCAGGATCTTTTACAGAATTTTAATTCCAAGTACAAGCAATGCCATGATCAACATCGGGTGCCACACCATTTTCGGGTGGGAGACAAAGTTTGGTTGTACCTGCAGAAATAACACCTTATAGGGCCTCATCGAAATCTTTGTCCACTCCCTTATGGGCCTTAACCATTACCGAGGCTATGGGTGACAATGATTTTGAGCTCAACCTGCCCCCCTTCCTTAGCTTGCACCCAGTGTTCAATGTGGACCTCCTTAGGCCTTATTTTCCACCATTATTGGACACCTCGGAGATAGCAGAAAATTTGACATGAATAGATCTCAACCCTGACTACATGGAATAGGAATCCACTAATCAGATCGTGGACACATAGGTCAAGGCCACTCGCCAACAGAGGATCCAACTTTATCGGGTTGTCAAAGCAGGGCAGCTCCAGCACCAAGGCAAGTGGCTCACCTGAGGCCAAATTCAACAGAAATTTCCCCATCTGATGGGGGCACTCAACACAATGGATACCATTGCTTCCTAAGGAAGGAGGATTGATCCATGTGGATATCGGTGGCCACCCACCTTTTCCAAGTGGCTCAAAATAATTTTCTGGCAGTTTTGGCAATTTACTATTTTTAGTAGTTTTTAACTTATGGGGCCAGTTTGAGGGCCTAAATGATGTTTTTTCACGATAAGGAAACTCAATGATAGAAAACAGATTTGATTGATCCCCCTAAATGAATCTCCTCATCAATACCTTTCCAACGAGCTATCATGCACCCTAAATGGAGATCATATGCAAAAGTTACAACCCCGAGAAGTTAATGTACTAACTTACCCCAACGGGGCCCATATAACTTTTGGAGCTTCATCTCCCAGTTTTATGTTTTTAGATGTATAGGGTTTTGGAATTCATCTTTATTGTAAAAATGCCTTCAAAGCCTCATTGTACTCATCTTCTTGCAAATGAGTGTATTCGTCACATCTCTTCTAAGAGATAAGCTACCACCATTCTAGCAAGCTTGTTTCCAGTCTGCATTTTATAGTTTTTAGCATATTTTTTATTTAATAAAATTCGATTTTTATTGTATCTATGTTATTTTTCACTGTGTCTTTGTGTTAACATTATAAATATGTGGTTTCATTTCGTTTTTCTCATAAATCCGGATCACATAGAGACCATCCTGAGAAAACCCTTGGTGCGAAAGAGGCTCTGAGAGATTAAATGGGTCAGGCAGTAGATACCCTGAGAGAGAGCCTAGAGGTAGGCCCAAATCCACCCCGAGACTCGAAGAGAAACCATGGCTAGAAAAAGGTGGAAAGGGATCAGACAAAACTGTCGAAGGAACACGTGCAAGTGGTGAGGAAAGGTTGTGTATGATCTTGAGTTCCATACCTTTGTTGACTTGGCTAGGCTTAGATAAGAAAACTGGTGGACTACCAGTTGGCTATGCCCAGAGAAGACGATAATCTGATGGGTCTAGAGAATAATATAGTTTTTCTTCATAGACCATCATCCCAACTGTCGCTAAGGATTGTGGAGCTCAAGAAATATTCATGAGGAGTCGTTGCTTAAAGGGATCAGAAAAAAACTTAACAGAAAATGCCAAAGCGACGGGGAGGGGGCAGGATAGCGGAAACAAAAAGGGGAAAAAAAGGATTATCTTGCGGCTAGGGAAAAACCACAGAGCTCCATCTCCTTCTCAAAATTTTGTTGAATCCCATCAACTTGGGAAGTGGGAGTGAGCATGCAATATAATATTAGTTAAAATTAAAATCAAAGAAAATTTAGAAAAAAATTATTCAATTTTTTCAATCACAATATTAAATCAAATCAAATATTTTTTTTAATTAAAAAAATGATCCTAATCCAATACAACAATCATAATCATTCTTAAGTTAAAATCAATAAAACAAGTCAACAATATATATTTAACTCAACTAGAAAAACCATCTACTCTACTTCCATATATGTAATTTGTGTACATCTAGTAAATTTCTTTATTGGCATCAATACAATATTGTGTATGATTTGTCAGGGTAGGTGTGTCATACACCCCTTGCATACACCTTGTAGTGTTGGGCACCCAGTGTTGAGTAAAGAATAATTGCATCGTTGAGAGAAAAACTATGTATTGTTGTAGTGGAGAAAATCTATAGCAATGAATACTTGCAGAGTATTAGCATGGAGCATTGGTAAGGAATAACCTCATCATGGTTTCCAATATACAAAAATGATAAACATTAAATGGTTTATGGTTTTACTATGCCTATATATTGAGTTCCATGATGGAGGAAATGACATATAGTACCTTTTAGCTTATTATTTTGTTGTTGAATCTTCTCTAGGATTATGTCATTGCTAAATACTCTTGTTGTGAGAACATAGAATTTTTATTGTAACACTCTTGTTGAGAGCACAGAGACTTTGTATTGTAACCTCTTGGTTTCTGAATAATACATTGAGTGTGCTTTAGAGTGTGGGGTTTTTCTCTTGAAAGTTTTTTCTCCAGGATATCATGGTGTAAATGGAATGTTGTTCATTTCATGTGTTTGCAATTGTTAAGTTTTTTTTTTATTACTGCACATTCTTCTCTCAAATATTAGTTGAGGAAGTATATTTCACACCTATCCTTCCTTTCATTTGGTATTAGATTCTTATCACCTCTATTCCAAGGTGTTAAGGACAAGGATTTTTTATCTAATCTTTGTTTGGGTGGGCTCCTGAGAAGAAGGAAATATTGTTGCAGGGAAATGGCAAGCACATCCAAATTAGAAATGGAGAAGTTTAATGGAACTAACTTTAAGCTATGGAAGCTCAAGATGGAAGATCATCTCGTAGATTGATATCTGTGGGTTGAAGTATCTGGACCCAAACTAATCGATATGATAGATGAAGAGTGTGTGGTGTTGAAGAGAAAGGAAAGAAGACTTATCAAGATCCCTTTGGTAGATTCGACATTATTGATTTTTTTTAAGAAAAAACTGCAACATATATATGAAAGAAGTTGGGGGATTTGTATGAGGCTAAATCCAAAGTTATTAAACTCGTTCTATGGAAAAAAGTTGTTTTCCTTGATAATGTGTGATCGTGATTCTATAGTTGAGCATCTTAATTCATTTAATACTATTGTGACCCATTTGACCTCAATTGGAGTGAACATGGATGAAGATAATCGTTGTATGAACCTTTTGCTTTTTTTTCTAGATTCACAAGACAACCTAGTAATGGTTATTGGAAACACTGTGAAGGCATTGGTTCTTGATGAGGTTGTTGTTTCTTTACTCTCATAGGAGGTGAGGTGGAAAGCTTCTAAATCCACCAATGAGGCCTTGATTGTTTATGGAATATTGAAGGAGAAAGGAGAGAAGAGAGAAAATGGTAGATCCAAATCCCATGGTAGACATAAGTCTCTTGGAAACTCCAAGGAAAAATGTCGGAATTGTGGCAAGGTTGGGCATTTCAAAAAGACTGTAAGAAAGGAAGAAGAAGAAGAAGCAAAATAATCATTATGATGATGAGCCTGAAAATTTTCTCAAGAGGATGGTGGAGATGTTATTTTTGAAGCTTTGGCAACCTGCGTAGGACAGAGTGCATGGATGATAGACTTTGGAGCTTCTTTCCATATGACTTCCTATCGACACTAATTTTTAGTGCATTAGAAATATGATGGTGGGATGGTATACCTTGGTGATGACTCTCCTCTTACCATTGTTTTTCATGGAATAGTCTTGATCAAATTCCTTGATGGTAGAGTAAAGGGGATCAATGGAGTTTTTTGCATTCTAGGTTTAGCATAAAACCTAGTATCATTAAGCACACTTAATGATGTGGGTGTGCAGGTTATTTTCTCTGACAAAGGGTGTAATATATTCTAAGGAGATATGGTACTCAATAAGGGTGTTCTTGCGGGAACTTTTTTATATATTGATGAATGAACTATTAAGTGTAATAGTTCTTCAATTTTTGTAGTGAATACCATCATAGTCAAAACCTCCTTATTCTAGTGCAGTTGGAAGTCTGATGTGCACTATGGTTTGTACTAGAATAGACATTTTCTTTAATCAATGAGAGTATTTAATTAATTCATGGGTTTGTACTAGAATAGACATTGTCTTTAATCAATGGGAGTATTTAATCAATTCATGGCTAAACTTAGACGTGAACATTGGGATACAACAAAGAGAGTGTTTAAATTTTTGCAAGGTACTTATTCCAAACTCATTCCAAACTTAGAGAGAGAGAGAGGTTAAGCGAATATGATTTGCAAGGTACTTATTCCAAACTTATCCCAAACATGACATACAACTTATTCCAAACTTAGAGAGAGAGGTTAAATGAATATATCAACTATCTCTAACAAATCCAAACGAATTCTAAAGTAAGAGAATTAATTCTAACACCCTCCCTTAATGCTTACATCATGAAAAACAATATTGAAAACAAATAAACATATTTTAAAAAATATATATATTTGAACTTCGATCATTGTCTAGTGTAATCTTCATCAACATCTCTATCCACGTATTAGATATCATAGACTATGCTCCTTCACAAGATAGATGCTTCTAAGGATGTAATTTTGTTTTAAAATGTAGAAACCTTGGCGAATCTTACAAATCCTTCATATTCCAACTATAGAATGTTTGGCGATATTTTTATAAAAATATTCAAATTTCTAAGGATTTTATATAGTTTGTATAAAATTTTGGCGATTTTTAAGGTAAAATAATTTTATCATATAGAATTTGGGCGAATCATTTTTAAAATAACAAATATTTTTTTGGGAAAAACCATGGAATATTAGCCCATGAACAAAATTTAGCCCCTAAAATCATCCGTGCTTCACAACCATCCATTCTGAGTTACCACTTGATCCATTGAAGATACAATTTCTTTTGACCATCAACTTCGTATTTGTAATGACCGACAAGCCTTGACATAGTTACATATGTCAAAGTACATAGCTCGCTATATTTGCAAAAAATCAGTGTCCATACTGAATCATTCTATTGACATACTTTCATATGTCAAAGTACATAGCGTGTTGTATTTTCCAGTAATATAGAAAACCAGTGTAGGTATTGAATGTATCCAAGTGTCAATCTTACAACATGACCTTTTTCACAAACACACAAAGATCACAAATTGTACACATAACTAGTAGTCATTGTTCTTGGGTTACCAAATACTTCAAGAAACACAAGCTATAACTGACTGTAGACATAACCAAACCAGTAACATGTTCTTATGGTGCCGCATACATCAAGAACCACCAACTTAAGTTATATTACCCTGTTCTATGAGAAATTCTTCATCATATATTATTAAAAAAAAAAAGTGTTAATACATTTCTTAAAACTTAATATAATTGTATTCTTAACTATATTATTAAAAGAAAAAATCCATTCAAAAAACATAACTAGCCTTCCATGCCCCTGCACTGCACCTTTCCCTTTCTTTCCGATCAAGAAACATGTGCCCGAAATTGACCATCATTACAAATTCGTATGGTTTTTTGGTTGTGTCATTGGCCATACACAGAACTGCCAATCCATCAGTACTCTTGACATGAAAAATATAGCAATCTTGCGAATAAGATATGTGGTTGTCGCTAGTTTTGAAATCACCTACATGAGCTGCAATGATGGCTTGATCGATTGATGGTCCAAATATTCCCTGCAAAAGTAGGCGTCAGCGAGCCATTGAACAAAACTCTTGATATTGATAGCCTTAGTTTCCAAGCCTGTGCGATATGCTTTCGTTGGACCTCCATATGCCTCCAGGAAAATGCCAAAGAGCATTCCCAGATTTGGATGAGTATACCTATTAGCCCTAGAGATTTCTATTGAATGCAAAATAGAAATGCCTAGCACATCTTAAAAGAGAATTTGGTTGAATAGAATGGGATGTTGGTGGATCACGTAGATCTGGATGAGAAAAGAAAAAAAACAGATTCGACGCAACAACTGGAATATAAGAAAATCAATGATCTAGGCCATTGGTCATGGAGTCATCTATTAGATTTCATGGATCAGAGGCAATTAAACTATTTACTAGACATGTTAAAGTTGATGTGAAAGGTAGAAGAATAAAACCAGTAAGTACACCACCCAATATTCCAGCACCATTAATCCACGTTGCCCAAAACCCAACCACGAACTTTGCTAAGGGTTTTGACATGATCTCTATTCAAGCCCTATAAAGACTAGAAATGTCATTCAATTTCCTCGCCAACTGGGATATGGCACCATCGAAAAACCTTGGATCGACGTGACCTGCACAATTTTCATATCTGGTGTTTACATTTGATAAATGCTCAATAGTTGGGTGTTTTTGGTTTAGAGAGAGGTGATCCCTTTGTAAATGAGTTCATATATCGTAGAGAAAATGTTAATGACATAAGCTCCTATATTTCATTCAATGGAGCTTGTCAACAGGCCTACAAACAATATTTTCACTTCCAATATCACCTCTGGTAGAAAAAATTTAATCCTTCTTTGGTCACCGAAATGACAACTGTGTCACTAATAGTGCTTAGATATTTGCTAATTCGAGAAAATTCGTGTGATGGCATCCTTACAATGGCTTGGTACTCAGACTCGGGAATACCCGAATGCTCAATGTCAATATCCATCAACTTCATTTCAAAACCCAAAATCCTATCCTGGTTGGGGCTTTCAACCTTTCAACCCTGAAGGTGACAATATCTCCTCCATCATCGACTTTAATAGTGATAATTTCATCATTCCCAACGCATTTCAACATATTTGGACATGTTGTTGATATACCTCTCTGCAGGTGACAATATCTCCTCCATCATCGACTTTAATAGTGATAATTTCATCATTCCCAACGCATTTGAACATATTTGGACATGTTGTTGATATACCTCTCTGCTGGGATATACCCCACACGTACGAGGGAAGATAAATTGAAATTATTAATATGCGGTGGGATGTAAAATATTTTTCGACGTTTAGTTCACTACAATGCAAGCCACTCCATGCCACTCCATGTGAGGACGCTCTCTTGGTAGAGATGGTAGCGCAATTTGAAACTTGGATGTTTGAAACTTGGATGTTTAGGTACTAGCACAGTCACATAATTGTAGCTGATGAAGTAGAGATTTGCCAGGGCGATTCATAAGCAATTTCAACTAGCTGACGAAATAGAGATTTGCTAGGGCGATTCATAAGCAATTTCAACTATATTTGAAGACTGTGTTGGCCAATTATTAAATTGTGTCTGGGCGAATGAATGACGAACTCTAATTTCTTCACTAAAATCACCAGATTTGAATGAATGATGAACTCTAATTTCTTTACTAAAATCATCAGATTCTTCTTTTTGCTCATTTTGCGACGTCCCTCCTTTGGTATGTCTGCCAGGCCAAGATTCAATTGCAACATGTCGTCGATTTGTGTCACGCTCCTTATAGGAGTTCTCTCTCAGAAACGTCGTCCAAGCCTCAAGATCAGGTACGACGGTCCTCTTAGGCGAATCGTTCTGATTAAAAAATCCATTTTAGAAAAAATCAAATTCAAATTTAAATTCAAAAAATTCAAATTTAGTACTAAACAATCCAATTAAATATACGAAAGATCTTGGTCACGATTCAAACACTATATAATAGACATTTGTTTCAAGATTATTACACCACGAAAAAGGTTCTTCCGAGCACATTGATAATTCCACTTAACAGAAGGGTGCCTATATATCATTTGTGAATGTTGACTGTAGCAAAACGATTAATACCAGATCTAACGAGTTATTTAATCATAAACGTAAGCTTTTCATTTTCTAATATTGTTACAGTAATCCTTTAAGGATTGTAAGCTAATTCACATTTGAATCAGACTAGGTTCACATTTCATCTTTTCTTCAATAAAAGGATTTCATTGTCATAAGATTTCCATTTACAACTCAAAACCTACACCTACTGCCTTGGAGGATTATTTTTAAATAAATTCTAAATGTGGTGTCTCCCACATTACACGGCTAGCCATTTCATGAAAAGAAACTCTGTGTATTCGTAACTGCTGAGTCCAAAGAAAATCCTAACGACGAAATTCATTACACAAGCCACTATTTCCCTTATGAATTCATTACGCTCCCCAGAATATGAAATTGCTTGTCAATATGGCAGTTGCTTGTGGTAGATATGGAAAACGTGGTAGAAATGTAAATATAATAATATAAAACAGAAATGTTAATAGTAGAGTAAATTTTTAATTTCAAGTAAGTTTGTTAATCACTTGAATATGACAGTAATTTTTTAATTATATTAATTAAATGTTAAAAAGTAAACAGGTTAATAGATGCATTCAAAAATGCTAAAACATGAGATTTCATTCATTGATTTTGAAGGACGACTAAGAATATGCTAACATCTTCAATTGATAACCATACAATTGGAATTTATGATTAAAAGACCATTTCTTAATCATATTAATTAAATGTTAAAAAGTAAATAGGTTAATAGATGCATTCAAAAATGCTAGAACATGAGATTTCATTCATTGATTTTGAAGGACTACTAAGAATATGCCAACATCTTTAATTTTCAATAAGTGTAAGCCTTTCGACGGATTCGATGATAAAACAAAATAATTTTACAATACAAAACTATTAATTTCACTCTTTACACAATCAAATAGAACAGGGAATTTCCCAATAATTTTACAATACAAAACTATCTATTTCACCCTTTACACAATCAAATAAACCATGGAATTTCCAACCAAGGAAAATTATGATACCTCATCACATTGATAATTTTAAGATCTGTGATGACTTGGAGTAAATTAATCACATTTGGTAGCGTCACCCATTGGATATTTAGAGAAAATGTTGCAGGATATCTGAAATTATGGTAGCACCTACTTTAGACAGGCTGGTAAATGTGTTACCGAATTTTGAATTTTTGCCAAAGATCAAAATTTTTGACACTGTAAATCTAGGTGCTAATATTGGCTCCTTCTAGGAATAGTGTTCTCCTTGCAGACACCAAGAACTTGAAGACCTTGTGCTTTATCTTTTTCAACCTGCTTTTTGCAACATGTTCTACTCATCGCACACTGCAAACCAAAACTGCAATCTGAAATTGAAACCATTAAAAATACACTATCATGTACAGTGTCTTTTCTCCATTGGGCTATGGAGACTTTATTCATCTAATCTTCTACACACCAAATGCTTAAAAAAATGAGTTTATTTATACACAGCTCCTATTCTAACCAACTGAATCCACTAGATCAAGTAAAAACAAACTTCCAATAAAACCACTCAAGCAAAAAATTTACTGACAAGATCTTGCTTCCATCATTAAGCATAAAGAAATGACCAAAAAGTACAAGAGACTATCTTGGAGCCCACACTTACAATTCTGAAATTTCTTCCATTTAAAGGTCAAGATAGAAAATCCACAGTCCTATTGCGAATCCATATAGCTTGCCACGGGGTCATAAAATTACAAGGAGAAACAATTTGATGAAAAGTGAATACCTCATTTTCTTGTTTATGAATAAGTTGTCTTTGTACAATCTCTTCTCCATTGATGATATCAAATTTCTGTTCTTGAAATGTTGAAAGTGAAGAGGAAGAAAACCAAAAATTAACACCCTTGTCTATGAGATCTTCAACTATGTTGACTGGTATTAACTCACCCACATTTTGTTTACTTTCTCCTTCAGATTTTGATTCATAGATGTCAAATTTGGGTACTAGTTCTTTGTTAAGAAAGAATTTACTACTTTCTTGAGACTGCTAGAAAAAAACTTTTGATAAAGAAAACGTTACTGATTGTTCTCATAATTCTTCATTTTCTTTAAATTCATCATAATTTGGTATATTAGTATATGTTTCTAAACATGTAAATATTGAAATTTGTAAACTTTTGATAAAAAAAATGTTACTGATTGTTCTCATAATTCTTCATTTTCTTTAAATTCATCATAATTTGGTATATTAGTATATGTTTCTAAACATGCAAATATTGAAATTTGTTCATCCTTACTGCATATATCAATAAAACAAGTTTTTATTTGTTCATGATGAACAGGCTTTTGATACACATCTTGATTTGAATTACTAGCAGATTCTTTAAATTGACTATGCTCACAAAAATCTTCAAATAGAAGCTCAACTAAGAAAAAATATTGTAGTGTTTATGAAAAGATGCATGAAATTCTCTTAATGAGGAAATATTAGAAGCAAGTAAAGATCGTGTAATGTTCCATTTTTTTCGAGCTTAGAAAAAATAAATATTTAATTAATTATTTGGTTATGTTGTTTAAATTTAATTTGACAACTAATTTTTAATTAATTATTATTTAATTTTAAGTGGCTTAAATAAAATATAAACATTATGAAGTCACTTCATTAAAAAGTGTTTTTTTAGAAGCTTTGAGTAGGTTAAGTTAGATCTTTCTAGAAAGATACAATGAGCCTTTAAAATGAGAGAAGAGCAAGTCATTTGGGCATGTCAAATTTGGAGATTATTTCTTGTGGAGTGCTCAATGAGCTAATGTTTTCATTAGGGTTTTGGCAAAACCCTCTCATTATAGTTTGGCTTCGGTGGTGAGACTAATCCACCCACTAATCCACCCTAATTAGACAAAGAGGGGAATCCATCCAAGGTTTCGATTGGAGCTTTAGTGCTACTTTTTATCTTCAACATTTCTATTTGGAGAGATCGGGCATTGTTCCAGGTTTTATTTTTGTAGGTGTATTACAGCTGCCATAGCGGGCATTTTGGTATTATGGTTGTATTCAACATTCTCATAATAATAATAAATGCACATGTTCTTTCTCTCTCATTTTTATGTGTATTTTTTGTTTCTGCAACGTATGTGACCAAATATCAAGGGTTTGCAGTAAATTTAATTCCCTAAATTTATTTTAATTAAAAACCCTAGTTTTTTTGTGAATGGAACACTATAGTGGTATCAGAGCATGATCTTGGCCAGCTGTGGAAATCTAGAATTTGGCTTGATCATCATACTCATCTTTTAAATGAATCCATAGGATCAACAGAACATAACTTATAGAAGATAGTGGAGGAATAAACCATATTGGCAGCAAAGTCTCATCGATTGGTAGCATTTTTTCTTCATTGTGTTTGAGTTTTTATTATCGGCAACTGAGCTTGATCTTAAGTGGTCCGATTCACTCATCTTGGACCGAGTTATCCATAGGGGAGAGATCGAACTGTCTATTGTGGCTGAAAATTGCCCAGGGAAACTATTCTACTGAAGAAAAGGGGGTTGAGAGCCTTGGAAGGACAACAACTTCTCTTGATGAGTGGTTTTCCCTCAATTCTAGGCACATTTCATGGATAAGAGGGAAAGTTTTTTATCTTACCTTTATCCCCTGAGGAAACATCTATTTCATGGGCGAGTTTAGTGACAGAGAGGGTCAAAATATTGACTGCAAGGGTGATTTCTTGTTGTTTGGGTACTTTTTCCCTCCTTGGCTAGCCCAATTTCTTCTGTTGGAGGGTTAAGTCTCCTTCTAGGCAGATTTGGTAGCTGTTGGGGCCAAGTTGGGCCAAGTTTTTGAGTGTGGGTGTCGATTGCTTACTGTAGGGTGATTTCAGTGAGGGGATTTGAAGAATATCATTGTTGGGTTGTATTATCATCACTGTGGGGGCGATTTTCCTCTTGGTATCCACTGTGTGGAAGTGATGGGATCATTGTTTATCAATGGGGACGATTTTCCCTTTCTTGGGCGCATTAAGTGAATGATGGGTGCATAATTGGGTGATAAAGTAGCGCAGTCACTTTCCTTGCAAATCACAAATTGGTTTATCAGCTCTGGGTAAGGTCATTGGGGTCGATTTCATTGTTTCCTATAAATGATCTTTGTGGGAGGACTGAGTTAAGTGCTTGGATGAATTATTACTAGAACCTAGGTGTATCTACTACGGAAAATTCAACTATATTGTGGGAGTTTTTGTTGTTGCTGTGACAAATTATATTGTTGTTAAGGGCGCCTTATCTCTCAGATTCATGACTGTTGTGATCCACTCTCATTCCCTGACAAGAATCATTTTGTATTCTGCAAATAATCTACAACAATACCCTTATCAGGTTCCTATATGCTCACTATTGTTTATTTGAAATAACTTCATATACTCTGCTGACATAGAAGTGTGATTTTAATGCATGTTTGAGTCTTCAATGTATAATGGTTATAACTACCAGCAGTATATAAAGAGTGTGAGTCTTCACTTGGTTTTTGTTACATTCTCTACTTGGTTCGAGTTTACCTACAAGGTTGGGCACATTTCCATTATCATATGTTGTTCAGAAATTTGTTGCTAACACACATATATATACATGAACGTGACTTGGGGAAATTAAATGATCATGTAAGGAAGCATCATTTATCATCCAATTTGTGTGGTCTCCTTGGCTATAAGGATACAAAGAAGTGGGCACCATTCTACTCTTATTCTAGGCTGCAACTCATTCAAATTGTTGCTGCATTATACTAGTTTTGTAATTTGAGAGGTAAATTTTCACCTTCAGCAATTTCCACACTTATTATTTGACTAAAGATTCAAAGGAAAACTTAAATCCAAATAAGAATTTTGGTGGAGAAATTTGAGATATCCACTCGGAAGGTATCTTACAGTGAACTAGGTATTACATCATTATGGAGTTGTAAGATGACAACCTACAACCATACAATTATGTATTTGCACAAACATTCTAGATCTAGTGTTTCTTGTATTGAGAATGGGTGATTACTTTGTACTGCAGACACACTGTCACTAAGTAACAGAGACCTGAAAATATGACAATATTATGGAAGTTCTGATGATTAGCATTGAATTATTGGCACACTTTAAGAGGAGTCAATTCCTTGTAGAGAGGGACATACTCTGCTACAGAATGTCATGGTGAACATATATGCAAGAAGTCATTCTAGTGGGCATTTAATACACTCTTTTTAACCCAATGCTAAAGCCATACTTCATTTAGAGACAACATCTAATAGTCAAGGCTCTTGGCCTTCATATCCAACACTGTATATGTGAACTATTAGATAAATTACCCAAGAGGATAAATTCAAACAAGACTTAGAAAAAGTGTGGGAAAGATGAATACCACTGAAGAACTTTGGGTGGAACTTTGGAAATTGTGGCAAGAGTATCATAAAAATATGACAACCATGATAGAGCATCTGGAGTGGCTCAAGAAGACGGGAAAAATATCCACATATAAAGAAGCCAACAACTCACCATGTGAGGGAGGTTTGATAGATCCACATGTGGATGTGATGGAGGTGCCCACGCCTAGTCTGAATGAGGTGGTGAGCATATCAGATGAACAAGAAATGGTCTATATTGAGACCGTTGACACTAGTCTAGGGGCGGAGATTGTCACTAGTACCGAGGAGGAGGGGACAATATTTGTTCCCATTGATGATTACTAGGCGGCTGACACAACAACATCTAGTGCACCATTGGCATTAGTCGTTGGAGCCCAGGACACTGGCACCAGTAATGGTCAGGATGGCACATATGTTGGGATGGATGATGACGATGGAGCTAAGCTAGAACCCATGTATGGTGAGGAGTCATGTCCAGTCCCTTATTATGATTCCTACGAGGAGGAAGAGAGGAGCACTCTTATAGATGACAACTCAAGCCATTTGGATGCGGTAGGGAAGAGGCCTTTAGTACCATATGATTTGGAGGATCGCCTGTTGGTGACCGACGATTAGGTTACATAGGTATTGACCAAGACCGATGGATCCCATAGTTTTATTGAGGAGCTTGTGTGGAGAACCCAGATGGAGGAGCGACACCATGGGATAGCAGGTGGAGTCATTAGTGCCCATTTTTGCATCATCAGGGAGGCACTAGAGCAACTGAAGTATGATTACTTGCAGTTGTCTATGGAAAGGGACCTTGCTCTCAAGTTTTTTGAGGACAAAGAAAGAGAGGTTGAAGAGTTACGTTATCAGTTGGGCTTGGCACACTCTTCACCACTTATGCCAGATACTCCATCATCTTTGGCAGCAGTGACACAGGAGAGAGGGAGTCTCACACATGATGTGAGGGTGGAGACTCTTATGATGAGTCAAGACGAGGAGCAGTCAGAGATGCATGTACCTGAGGAGAGTGATAGTTTGGTTTACACTGATCTTGATTGGCACTGCGAGGATCATGAGCATTTTCCTTTGGAGAGCACCTTAGAGGATGAGGGTTTAGCTATGGAGGAGATGGTTGAGTACATTCCTTGTGGACCAGGCCATAAGGAGATAAACATATACTCAGATTGGGTGGATAGATACATGACATATATGGACACTAGATCCAGTTTCAGTCATCATCAGTAGATTGTTGGGTTCAGTAGTGCATACAGGATACTAGATGATCTAGGAGGACACGGTGGTGTGCAACAATATACAGGAGCCCTTGTTGACACATGGTGGTGTACAATGGAGATTTGGGGTGTTTCCTCCAAGGAGGCCTCTTGATAGAGTCCTTGATTTTATCATCAGGATCAAGGACAGTCGTGGATTGCCAGATGTTGAGTTGCAGTCTAAGTATGATGATCAAACGATTATGATCAGAGTGGTGTTACGTCAGCATGGTGGCATCTCTTTGAGATCGGTGTGGGACCCTGGGATCGTAGTTTTTGATAGCTTGACAACCGACACCAATGGGATTGTTGGTTTACATAGATTTGATAGTTGGGAGGAGAAGTCATTTAAGTAGATGATTGATTTTATGATTTCTTGGTTGATCAGGGGTAGTCAGGAAGAATCTTGTGATAGCAGCTCGCAGATTCGTTCTATGAGCAGACGATGCTTCACATTTTCCAGGATGGTATGGGACCCATGTATCACTTTGAGACACATTCAGTCGACCGAGCATCAAATAGTGATAGCATTTTTTGAGGACAAGCAATCTTGGGGCAAGAGGATTTGTAATGTCCCATTTTTGTCGAGCTTATAAAAATTAACTATTTAATTAATTATTTGGTTATGTTGTCTAAATTTAATTTGACAACTAATATTTAATTAATTATTATTTAAGTTTAAGTGGCTTAAATTAAATATAAACATTATGAAGCCACTTTATTAAAAAGTTCTCTTCTAGAAGCTTTGAGGAGGTCAAGTTAGATCTTTCTAGAAAGATACAATGAGCCTTTAAAAGGAGAGAAGAGCAAGTCATTTGGGCATGTTAAATTTGGAGATTATTTCTTGTGGAGTGCTCCGTGAGCCAATGTTTTCATTAGGGTTTTGGAAAAACCCTCTCATTATAGTTTGGCTTCGGTGGTGAGACTAATCCACCATATTTACACAAAGAGGAGAATCCATCTGGGGTTTCCATTGGAGCTTCAGTGCTACTTTTCATCTTCGACATTTCTATTTGGAGAGATCAGGCATTGTTCCTGGTTTTATTTTCATAGGTGTATTGCATTTTCCATAGCATCCATTTTTGTATTATGGTTGTATTCATCACTCTCATAATAATAAAAAATTTGCATGATCTTTCTCTCTCATTTTTATGTGTATTTGGTGTTTCCACAACGTGTTTGATGAAATATCAAGGGTTTGCAGTAAATTTAATGCCCTAAATTTATTTTAATTAAAAACCCTAGTTTTTTTGTGAACAGAACACTACAGATCGGTACCATTGTTTTGCATCACCATCTAATGAATACATGCACATTTTCATCAATATGTCCTTGTGATGTATATCCAGTTGAGCCATGTATTGATGAAATTTAAAGAGGTGTTGTGCAGGATTTTCCTCTACTTTTTCTCTAAATATAGGAAGAAAATCTATGCATTCTATGATAGGAGGCACTCGATTTGGAAAACCAAGAACTGCTGAAAAATCAAAATGTGCAAACCTCCATGTCAAAATAACATCCATTTCTTTTGACATTTTGGAGTACTAGAGTCGCTAGGTGAATGATCTGGATTTTATGAGAAGAACGAAATGAACACAGATTATTATTATTATTATTAACATAGAGACACAAGGAAAAATAACAGAGATACAATAAAATTGGCTTCTATTCAATAAGCAAATATGTTGAAACTAGAAAATGTGGACTGAAAACAAGATTGTTAGAATGGTGGTGGCTTATCTTTGAGAAAAGATGTGACGGTTGCGCTCATTGGAAAGAATATGATTACAATGAGGCTCTCAAATTCTTTTTCCAATAAACATGAATGAAAAAACCCTAGACATCCAAAAACCTAACCCTAGGAGATGAAGCGCCAAAAGTCATGTGGGCCCCGTTGGGGTAAGTTAATACATCAACTTCCCACGGTCGTAACTTTTACATGCGATATCAATTTTAGGTGCACGATATCCCATTGGAAAGGTATATACAAGGACTACACATTATGTTGTCAAACTTGATTCTGTATAGTATTTGACTGTGGCGAGCCCTAACTAAAAAAACTGCCAAACTAAAAAACCATCGACCTAAAAAACTGTCAAACTGAAAAAAATGCCAAATTGAAAAATTGCCAAGATGAGCCAGTTGGAATAGGTGGTTGGCCACTGATATCCATATGGATAAATCCCCCCCTTAGGAAATAATGGTCTCCATTTTGTTGCGTTCCCCCTTTATATGAGGAAATTTCTTTTGAATTTGGCCCCGGGTGGGCCACTTTCCTTAGTGTAGGAGCTGCCCTACTTTGACAACCTGATAAAGTTGGATCCTCTACTGACAGGTTCCCTTGACCTGTGTGTCCACGATATGATCAACAAATTCCTATTCCATGATTCATGGTTGATATATTTTGGTGTCAATTGTTCTACTATCTCTGAGGTGTCCAATAATGGTGGAAAATATGGCCAAAGGAGATCCACATTGAACACTGGGTGCAAGCTAAGGGGAGAATGTTGAGCTCAAAAGCATTGCCACCCACATCCTTGGTGATGGTGTGAGGTCCATAATGAAGTGGACTAATATTATGATGGGACCTTGTAAGGCGTTATTTCTACAAGTGCAACCAAACTTTGTCTCCCACCTAAAACTTATGTGGCACCCGGTGTTAATCATGGCATTGCTTGTTCTTGGCATTGGACTTCTGTAAAATATCTTGAACTTGTTGGCAGATGTGTTGAATCTTCTCAATGAACCGAGTGGCTTTGTCAACTTCAGTTGGATCATGTGACGAGTCATCCTGGGTGGGAGCAGGGGGTAGTGCAACATCCATGGGACCTAATGGTTGAAATCACAACCCCACATTAAAGGGGTTGTGGTTGGTTGAGCTATGTATGGCTCAGTTGTAGTTGTGTTGAAAATAGGTAAGACTCTCATCCCATGTGTGGTGGTTCTTGGAATTGTACATGTGTAGGATATGCATGATCATTCGGTTGACAACCTCGGTTTTGCCATCTATTTGGGAGTGGAAGGAAGTGGATTTGGTGAGCTTGGTGTCCATAAGTGACCAAAGGCTCGACCAGAATGTGTTGAGGATCCAACTATCCCAATATGATATAATGGTTTTTGGGATCCCAAAATGTACCCACACTCATTAAAAGAAGATCTTGGTAGTGGCATCCACTGTGATGCTCTTCTTGCAGGAGGCCAGAATCACGATCTCGAAAAAGCGATCGACAAGAACAAAAACACAGTCATTTCTCTGCTTGGTGGACGGAAGCCCCAACATGTAGTCCATTGAGATGGATTCCCAGGGCCTGTCAAGACTAGAGAGAGGGGTGTATAGGCCTTGTTTCTTAGTGGTCAATTTAGAAATAGTGCAGGCAGTGCAGGACCTGATATTATTTCTGACATCCTGTCATAGTTTCGGGCAGTAGAAATGTTGTTATAGCATTGCCACTATTTTTTCTACACTGAAGTGTCCTGCCACCCGACTGTAGTGGACTTCCAAAATCAGCTTCACTCGCTCGCTTGATGGAATGAAAAGATGGCCTAAATGGAATAGAAGACCATATTGAAGATTGATATTAGTGACAATTGTGTTTACGCCCAACATATAGTAATTGGTGGAAAAGTTAGGATATTTCTCATAGAGGTGGGACCATCTAGAGGCCTTGTGGTCGCAGGAGTCTATCACCATGGTGAGTTCTGTAAATAGAGGTTGTCTAAGGCAATCAGGGACCCGGTTGTTACTTCCTATCTTATACTTGACGTTGAGGTGGAACTGTTGCAAGTATGTGGACCACTTTTGATGGTGGTCATTCTGCACTTTTCCTTGTGTCTGCATGAACTGCAATGAATTACAATTAGTGTGGATGAATGTCTCCTTCCCGAGAATGTAATTCCTCCATTGGTGGAAGTATTTCAAAATGGAGTACATTTCTTTGTCATAAGAAGGGTACTTATGGATGACATATGATAGTGTCTCAGTATGATAGGCCATGGGGTGGCCGTGTTGAGTGAGAAATGTGCCCACATCATATTCTGAAGCATTTGTATCGATCTCAAAGGGTTGTTTCATATCAGGTAATGAAATCATTGGGGATGAGCAGAAGAATTGCTTCAAATCATCGAACACTTGTTGTTGGTTTAGGCCCCACACAAACTTTTCCTTACCACCACCCCTAGTTACTTGACTGAGGGCCCATGCAATATGGGAGAATCCCAATACGAACCTACGATAGAAATTAGAAAGGCCTAAGAATATTTTAATCTCAGTGAGCGTGGTTGGGGATGGCCAGTCACTGATGACCTAGATCTTGGTTGGATCCATGTGCACCCATGATCATTAACAATATATCCTAGGTACTAGGCCTTGTCCATGCCGAAGGAGCATTTTTCCAAGTTGGCATATAGGTTGTGTTGCCACAGGGTGTGCAGGACCTGCTATATATGTTGTAAGTGTTATGCCCAAGTCTTGTTGTAGATGAGGATGTCATCCAGATACACCATAACAAAAGAATTGGTGAAATGTCATAAGATATCTTTCATCATCCTCATGAAAGTTGCTAGGGAATTTTTCAAACCAAAGGGCATGACCAACCATTCAAAATTACCTTCTTTTGACTTGAAGGCAATCTTCCATACATCTATCTGCTCTATCGGGACCATATGGTAGCCAAACTTTAGATCAACCTTACTGGAGTATTTTCCCCCCTTGAGTTGATCAAAGAGATCGTCGATTTGGGGAATCAGGTATCGGTTCCTAACTGTGATTTTATTTAGGTCTTGGTAATCAATGTAGATTCGTCGGGTCCCATATTTATTCTGCACCAGCATGATTTGGCTTCCACAAGGCGATGATTTGGGTCGGATGTGCCCCTTGTGGAGAAGTTCCTGGATCTGCCACTTAATCTCCTCATTTTCTAACAGAGATCGGTGATAGAATGGCCCATTGGGTAGTGATGCACCGATGGTCAGATCGATGGAATGCTTGACCTAATAGTGTATAGGTACCCCAGTAGGTGAGGAGAATATGTCTTTGTATTCTTCCATGACCTTATCCACTTTCTTCTGCTACGTGGAGAGGTCGGTCACAAAGGCCCTGGATGTGGATGCAATATTTCGCTAACTTTGAGAGAGAATCACGAAGAAGACAAATTTTTCATTCTGAGACATGACCTTCCTGCATTGATTGGCATAGATCAAGGAAATAACACTAGGTGGGACTACCGCAGGTATCCTGTACAATTTCATGTTCAAAGTAATAATAACACTACAAGGCCTAGACTCATATATAGCATGAAGTTTCCATAAATAAGGTTGTCCCAAAAGAAAATCACAAACTTCAAGGGGAGAAACATCACACAATACGTCATCGTTGAAGGGCTTGATGTTGTACGACAGGAGAAACTGTTGGCTAACACAAAGATCGCTTCCTTGGTGAAGCCATTTGATGGTGTAGGGGTGTGGGTGAAATGACCTCCACTGATATGAGGTTCTTATGGATACCAGTGTCCATGACGAAGTGTAGTGGGGTGCCTTTCACCCACATCTATTAATGAAAAAGGCACTCACCTTCCTATGTCTTGTCAAGTTCACTAGCCTAGATCTTGGTGGTAGCGACAGTGGCACTAGGTTTTGCATCAATGATCTGTGTCCCCTTTTCTAGTTATGACTTAGAATTAGAATCCACATCTGATTCAACAACTTTCACCTTAGCCACCAGTGACTGCTTTGAGTGACAATAAACATTGTTATGCCAGGGGCTCTTATGGAAGTCGTACCACTTCTTGATATCTTTATTCGTCTTTCTATTGTCCTTCTTTGCTTGAGGCTTAGACTAGTTGTCCCAAGGTTTTCCATATTTTCTCTATACTTTGTTCTAAGAGTTGGGGTTGTCCTTTTCCTACTTCTATTGTGAGGGGTTCCCATACCCAAATTGCCACATCTTTTTTTAAGCTTCTGCTCAATTTTGACGACATATCGATGGGCTGCACCAAGGACAAGATGTCCAGAAAATCTATTTCTACTTGGATGTATCTATGCAGAACACCGTGATACTTGAGCACCAGATGTCACTCAAAATATTTGATGCCCATCTTGGTGCACAAGGTATGGAATATATTTGAGAACTCTGGCATTGCTTGGTCCCTTTCCTATTGCAGTGTGGTCCATTTGGTATATAGGGTGTCATAACTTCCAACAGGGTAGTATCGTTCCTTAATAGAATCTATGAAGAACTCCCAAGTGAGTGCGATTGTAATAATGAGGGTTCATATGTTTCCTTTTTCTCACAGAAAGTCTCCCACCAATATTTGACATCGTGAATGACTTTGAGGAGTGCAAAAGTAATATTTTTTCTATTCGAAAAGTTATGGATAGAAAAATAACCTTCTAGCAGGTTCAACCATTTGTCTACAACATCTGCATCTATATGACCTTCAAATATAGGAATATCAAAGTTGATATTTACCTTGAAGGGGAAGGCACCTCCACTCGAAGAATATGCATCACCTGTTGGTAGTCGTTGAAGGATTTACGCAAAATTATCCATCATCTCATTCCTCTGTTGAGCAAGGGATTCCTCAAGCAACAGTTTCAAAGAATCTCCTGTCCCATTGTATTTATTTTCTCCCTCCATGGAAGGTCGCTTGGGTCTGCAAGATCCTTTTTCCTCAAGAGAAACAATCTTGAGACCCAACTCTTTGTACCCTAACCTCGTCGGGGACATGCACTAAGAATGACAAGGACCATATCGCTATGATAGAATTGTTCTGGATTTTATGAGAAGAACAAAATGAACACATATTATTATTATTATTAACACAGAGACACAAGGAACAATAATAGAGATACAATAAAACAGGCTTCTATTCAATAAGGAAATATGTTGAAACTGTTAAATGCAAAGTGAAAATAAGCTTGCTAGAATGGTGGTGGCTTATCTCTGAGAAGATATGTTACAAATGCACTCATTCACAAGAAGATGATTAGAATGAGGATTTCAAATCCTTTTTACAATAAACATGAATTCAAAAATCCTATGCATCCAAAAACCTAACTCTAGGAGATGATGAACCAAAAGTCATGTGGGCCCTATTGGGGAAAGTTAGTACATCAACTTCCCGAGGTTGTAACTTTTGTATGCGATCTTTGTTTTAGGCACACGATAGCCCATTGGAAATTTCTATATGAGGACTACACATTACGTTGTCAAAATCTAAATCCAACTAAAATTTGACTGTGGTGATCCCTAAAAACGTTGCTTAGGGCCTCAAAATGGCCCCGGAAGTTAAGGACCCGAAAACTAGGAAAAAACTACCAACTTGAAAAATTGCGAAGATGAACCAGTTGGAGTAGGTGGGTGGCCATCGATATCCATCTAGATCAATCCTCCCCCATTAGGAAGCAATGGTCTCCATTAGGTTGAGTTCCCCCATCAGATGAGGAAATTTTTGTTGAATCTGGCCCTGGGTGAGTCACTTTCCTTGGTGTAGGAACTACCCTGCATTGACAACCCGATAAAGTTGAATCCTCTGCTGGCGGGTTCCCTTGACTCGTGTTTCCATGATATGATCAGTGGATTCTTGTTCCATGGAGTCATGGTTGATCTATGTTGGTGTCAATTGTTCTACTATCTCTAAGGTGTCCAATAACGGTGTAAAATATGGTCGAAGGAGATCCACATTGAACACTGGGTGCAAGCCAAGGAAGGGGAGAATGTTGAGCTCAAAATCATTGTCTCCCACAACCTTGGTGATGGTGTATGGTCCATAATAGAGTGGACGAAGCTTTTGATGAGGCCCTGTAAGGTGTTCTTTCTATAAGTGCAACCAAACTTTGTTTCCCACCTAAAACTTATGTGGCACACTATGTTGATCATGACATTGCTTGTAGTTGGAATTGGACTTATGTAAAATATTATGAATCTGCTCAATGAACTGGGTGGATTTTTAATCTTCAGTTGGAGAATGTAACAATTCAGCCTGGGTCGCCACAAGGGGTAGTGCAACATCCATGGGACCCAATGGTTGAAATCCCAACCCCACCTAAAAGGGGTTGTGGTTGGTTGAGCTATGTATGGCTCAGTTGTATATGTGTTGAAAATAAGGAATACTCTCATCCCATGTGTGGGGGTGATTGTAATTGTACATGCACCGGATATGCATGATCATTTGGTTGACGACCTCGGTTTGGCCATATTTTTGGGGGTGGAAGGAAGTGGATTTGGTGAGATTGGTGTCCAACAGTAAAAGAGACTCGACCAGAATGTGTTGAGGAATCGGTTATCTCAATCTAAGGTAATTGTTTGTGGGATCCCAAAATGTACCCACACTCATTCAAAGAAGAGCTTGGTAGTGACCTTTGATGTGATTCTCTTCTTACAGGTGTCCAGAATCACCATCTTGCAAAAGAGATCGACAATCAAAAATTTACAGTCATTTCCCTACTTGGTGGATGGAAGGCATGACATTTAGTTCATTGAGATGGATTCCCAGGGCCGGTTAGGAGTAGGAAGAGGGGTGTATAGGCCTTGTTTCTTAGTGGTCAGTTTGGAAATAAAACAGGAAATGCAAGAACTGGTATACTTGCTGACATCCTATCACAGTTTCGGCAAGTAGAAATTTTGTTGCAGCACTGCCACTGTATTTTATACACCAAAGTGTCCTACCACCCGAATGTAGTGGGATTCCCAAATAAGCTTCGCTCACTCGCTTGATGGAATGCATAGATGGCCTAGATGGAATAACAACCCGTCATGAATATGGAAATTAGTGGCAGTTGTGTTTGCGCCCAACATCTGGTAGGTGGTGGCGAAGTTAAGATATTTCTCATAGAGGTGGGGCCATCCAGAGGTCTCGTGGTCGCAGAAGTCTAGCACTATGGTGGGTGTCACGATTGGAGGTCAGTTGAGGAAATCAAGGACTCGGTTGGTACTTCCTGTCTTATATTTTATGTTGAGATGGAACCAATGCAAGTATGTGGACCACTTTTGATGGCGTTCACTCTATGATTTTCCTTGTGTCTTCATTAACTGCGGTGGTTTATGATCAACGTGGATGACTGTCTCCTTCCTGAGAATGTAATGCCTCCACTAGCAACAGGATTTCACAATGGAGTATATTATTTTTTCATAAGTAGGGTACTTATGGATGAAATATGAGAGTGTCTCACTATGATAGGCCATAGGGTGGTAGTGTTGAGTGAGAAATGCACCCACAACATATTATGAAGCATCTATATCGATCTCAAAGGGTTGTTGTAGATCAGGAAATGAAATAACTAGGTTTGAGTACAAGCAGTGCTTCAAATCATCGAACACTTTTTGTTGGAAAAGACCCCACACAAAATTTTCCCTACCACCACCCCTAGTTACTTGACTAAGGTCCCATGCAATATGGGAGAATCCCAACATGAATCTATGATAGAAATTGGCAAGGCCTAAAAAGCTTCAAAGATCAGTGAGCGTGGTTGTGGTTGACCAATCACGGATGACCTAGATCTATAAGTTTTAAACCTGTGAAGTAAAGCAGTGCATATAGATTCTTAAGAAAATCAAAATTTAATCAATGGCTCATTCACATAGTACACAGAGATTTATACCAAAAACCATCAATCGGGAAAACCTTTCTTATATTGATTATATCGAATTTCACCATTCACTATACAATATATATACAATGTTTTTAGGTATTCCGTAGATACCAAAACCCTAATCCCTTAATTCGAGATTAATTTACAAAACCGCTAAAAATAGAAAAATCTGCAGTTGTCATATCTGATGCGCCCACACACACATGCAAAGAATATAACACATACCCAACATTCTCCCACTTGTTGTTTTCTTTGCATCCAAGGGTCCAGGGGATTATATAGTCAACAATCCAGGGAAACAATGCCCATTGTTACTCTACACCAAGATAAATTTTTTGTGCTCACAAACTTTGTCAATGAATCTGCAACATTCTTCAAAGTGTCAACCTTTTCCAGCAACACCTTCTTTTCCTCAACCATGTCTCTCACAAAGTGATACTGAACATCAATATGATTTGTCTTCAAATGATAAGTTGGGTTCTTTGCCAGGAAGATTGCACTCTGACTGTCACAATCTAATCTCACTGCTTGTTGTACCAACCCAATACCTGAACACAATGTTTGTAACCATATTGCTTCCTTCCTTGCATGAGTGGCTGCCATGTATTCAGCTTTTGTAGTTGAGATTGCCACTACAACTTGTCTTTTTCTCATCCAACTGATTGCTCCTCCAAATAGGTTAAACACATACCCACTTGTAGATCTTCTGCGATCCAAATCTCTAGCCTAGTCTGCATCAACAAATCCATGTATGTCCAACACTTTGTCCAATCCTGGTCTTCCTTGGTAGCACAATCCATAACTGGTAGTGCCACAAAGGTACCTGAAGACCCTCTTTACTATTGTCCAATGCTCCTTCCCTGGTTTTGACATATACTTGCTCAAAACTCCCACTGCATGTGCAATGTCCGGTCTAGTACAGACCATTGCATACGTCAAACTATCAACTACACTAGCATATTGAACATGGGACATGTCCTCTTCTTCTTCTTGTGTCTTGGGACACTGATCTGCAGATAACTTTACACCTATAGGAATAGGAACCTTGACCGGTTTACTTCCATGCATATTAAACCTCTGAAATCTCGTCTCAACATATTTTCTCTGATTCAACCAGAGTTTCCTCTTTGTACGATCTCTTTTAATCTCCATTCCCAGAATGAAGTTAGCAGCACCGAGATCCTTCATGTCAAATTTGGAGGATAGCTACGATTTCACCTCCTTGATAACATCCATGTTATTTCCTACCAACAACATGTCATCAACATACAACA
>ML823587.1:136647-148645 GCA_009831015.1 Picea engelmannii
CTTTCTAAGAAAATAAATCCATGTGTTCCTTGAAAAATCATCTATGAATGAAACATAATACACAGATTTACCTAGGGATGGAACAGGAATAGGTCCAAACACATCACTGTGTATCAACTCTAAGATCCCCTTTGCTCTTGTAGAACCAGATGAGAATCTTACTCGACTATGTTTACCATATATGCAATGTTCACAGAAATAAAAATCCAGAGTGCAATTAGACATACCTTCAGCCATACCTTTACCGTGTAGTGTTTGAAGGACCTTTTCTCCAATATGTCCCAGTCTTTTATGCCACAACATGGTCTTCTTTCCAGGGACAATATTGGTTTTGTCTTCTTTATTTCTTCATTCAGGGACAACAGAACTGTTACACCCATTAGTATAAGTGCTTTCCAGCAACTTGTACAGAGTTCCACACCGAACTCCCCTCATCAACACCATTTCTCCTCGTACCATCTAGCAAGTGTTCTTTCCAAATACAGTATCCACTCCTGCATCATCCATCTTGCTTACAGATATTAGTCTCCTGGCTAGTTTTGGAATGTGCAGAACCCCAGGAAGTGTTCTAATCCTTCCATCTTTTAGCAGCAACTTAACCCTTCCACATCCTAAGATTTTTTTTGTCGAGTCATCTCCTAGGAATACATCACCACCATCATATTTTTCATATTCAGAGAACCACTCCCTGTGAGGAGTCATATGGTATGATGCACTTGAGTCAATAAACCATACATCACGGTCTGCATGTGTACTTGTAGATGCCAGGTAAACATCACCTCCTTCTTCAGTGGAGGTTTTTTCCTCTGTGGAAGAGGTACTATCAGATCCCTTTGGTTTTTCAACCTTCTTAGACTTGCAATCTTTCTTATAATGCCCTTTTTTACCACACTTCCAACATTTCCTCAAAGATTTTCCTAGAGACTTAGATCTACCTGTAGATTTAGATCTCCACCCCGAAGTCTTATCAGGGTTCCTGTCTTAGGTACAGCCTCTTACAAATAAAGCATCTGTGTTGTGACCATCCATCCTTTTTCACCTCATCTCTTTAGATAACAAGGATGAAACTACATCCTCATACTTCAATGTAGATTGAGTGGTACTACCAATTTATACAACTAGATTATCCCAAGAGTCCGACAAAGAACATAACAAAGTAATACACTTATCTTCTTCTGCAATCATAATATTAACATAGACAAGTTGACTTACCAGAGTATTAAAGGCATTTAGATGTTTTGTCACAAAATCTCCATCTTCCATCCTAAGATGATACAACTTCTTTCGAAGAAACAACTTGTTTACCACGGACTTTGATTGATACAAATTCCCCAACCTATCCCATAGTTCCTTGGCTGTAGATTCTCTTGAGACATTCAACAAAATTGAATCTTCCAGGAAAAGTCGAATAGTACTCCTTGCTCTTATGTCCAACTTCTCCTAATCTTCCTTCGACATACCAGTAGTTGGTGTACTAGTAGTTTGTGTACTGGTAGGTTGTGTACCAGTAGCTTGTGTGCTAGTAGATGGTGTACTAGTAGGATGTGTACCAAGATCCACAGTGATCCATTGTTCTTTGTCTACAAGAAGGTTCTCCATCTTCAGCTTCCATAGCTCAAAGTTTTTACCATTGAACTTATCTATCTCGATTCTAGAAGAGCTTGCCATTCCTCTTTCTGCACTCAAATCACCACTACAAAATCTCCCACTAAACCCAGGTTTATCACAGACCCAAGATAAACTTTATCTATCAAGACCGAGCCAAACCCTCAACAACAAAGGTGTCCTTATGAAGCCAAAAACGAGCTCTAATACCACATGTAAGTTTTAAACCTATGAAGTAAAGCAATGCATACAGATTCTTAAGAAAAACATAATTTAATCAATGGCTCATTCACATAGTACACAGAGATTTATACCGAAAACCCTTAACCAGGAAAACCTTTCTTATATTCATTATATCAAATTTCACCATTTACTATACAATATATATACAATGTTTTTAGGTATTCCGTAGATACCAAAACCCTAATCCCTTAATCTCGGATTAATTTACAAAACCGCTAAAAATAGCAAAAACCACCCAAAAAAAAAAACGGGGCGTTTGCCCAGGCTACCGCCCATTGTCGAATGCTACGCATAACCAAGGGGGGGCATACCTGCCCCCCCCCCTGGGACCCCCCTAGGAAAGTTCCCAACGCACATGGCACAAATAGAGCACTAGTACGAGGGATCATCAGACGCAATTGTCATATTTGATGCGCCCACACACACACATGCAAAGAATATAACACATACCCAACAAGATCTTGGTTGAATCCATGTGCACACCATGCTCATAAAAAATGCATCCTAGGTACTAGACCATGTCCATGTCGAAGGAACATTTTTCCAATTTGGCCTATAGCTTGTTTTGTCACAAGGTGTGAAGGACCTGCTAAATATGCTGCAAGTGTTTTTTTGAAGTCTTGTTATAGATGAGGATGTAATCCAAATATCACTACAAAATAATTGGTGAAAGGCCACAAGATATCATCCATCATCCTCATGAAATTTGTTGGGGAATTTTTCAAACCAAAGGCATGACCAACCATTCAAAAATACCTTCTTTTGACTTGAAGGCAGTCTTACATACATATGTCTACTCTATTGGGACCTGATGGTAGCTAGACTTCAGATTAATCTTACTGAATTATTTTTCCCCCTTGATCTAATCAAGGAGAATTTTTATTCAAGGAATTGAGTACCGATTCCTAACTGTGATTTTATTTAGGGCCTGGTAATCAATGCAGAGTCACGAGGTCTCGTATTTATTCTGCACCAACATGATTGGGATTCCACAAGGCAATGAGATGGGTCTAATGTTCCCCTTTTGGAGAAGTTCTTGGATCTACCGCTTGATCTCCTCATTTTCTAACATGGAGCGGCAATATACTATCCCATTGGGTAGCAGTGCTTCGTGGGTCAAATCAATGTAATGCTTGACCTGACATTTCATAAGTACCCCACTAGGTGAGGAGAATATGTCTTTGTATTCTTCCATGACCTTATCCACTTACTTCTGCTGCGTGGAGAGGTCAGTCATGGAGGCCCTGGATGTGGCTACAATATTTCACTCACTCTGAGAGAGAATCATGAAGAAGACAAAATTTTTGGTTTGAGAGATGATATTCCTGCATTTCTTGGTATAGATCAAGGAAATAGCACTAGGTGGGACTACCTTGGGTATCCTGTACAATTTCCTGATCAAAGAAATAATAACATTGCGAGGCCTAGACACATATACAACATGACATTTCCGTAAATAAGGTTGGCCCAAAATAACATCACAAACTTCAATGGGAACAACATCAAAAAATACTCATCTTTAAATGGATTGATGCCATACGACAAGCAACATTGTTGGCTAACGCAAAGATCACTTCCTTGGTGGAGCCATCCAATGGTGTAGGAATGCAGGTGCGATGTTGTCGATAGGGCTAGTCGCTTGAGGACCTCCACTAATATGAGGTTCTTCTATCTACCAATATCCATGATGAAGTGCAGTGGGGTTCTTTTCACCCACATCTATGAATTAAAAAGGCACTTGCCTTCCCCTAGCTCGTTAGGTTCACCGGGATGGATCTTGGTGGTAGCAATGGTGCCACTGGGTTCCACATCAATGATCTGCCTCCCCTTTTCTAGTTCTAAATCAGATTTAGAATTCGCCTCTAATTCAGAGGCTTTCACCTCAACCACCAAAGATTGCTTTGAGAGGCAACCAACAATTTTATGCCATGGGATCTTATGTAAGTCACACCACTTCCATGTATCTTTCTTCGTATTTTCATTGTCCTTCTTTTATTATGGATTAGAGTGGTTGTTATGATGTTGTCCATGTTTGATTTGTCCTTTGTTCTATGGGTTGGGGCTTCCCTTTCTCTGCTTCTATTGTGAGGGGTTCCTAGACCCAAACTATTTCTTCTTTTGTTTAAGCTTCTTCTCGATTTTGACTGCATATTGATAGATCGTGCCCAAGGACGATATGTCTAGAAAATCCATTTCTTCATGGATGTATCTATGCATACCACTGCGATACTTGAGCACCAAATGTTGCTCATAATATTTGATACCCATCTTGGTGTGCAAGGTATGGAATATATTTGTGAAATCTGGCACTGCTTGGTTGCTTTCCTACTACAGTGTGGTCCATTTGGTATACAGGTCATCATAACTTCCATTATGGTAGTATTTTTCCTTAATAGAATCTTTGAAGGACTCTCATCTGAGTGCGACTGTAGATAATGAGGGTTTATTTGTTTCATTTTTCTCATATAAAGTCTCCCATCAATATTTGACATGGGGAACGACTTTGAGGAGCGCAAAAGTAATATTTTCTCTATTCGAAAATTTATGGACAAAAAAATAACCTTCTAGCAGATTCAACCATTTTTCTACAACATCTACATCTATCTAACCTTCAAATATAGGAATATAAAATTTGATATATACCTTTGAGGAGTGTGACGCCTCTGCTCGAATAATATGCATCGCTTTTTGGTATTCTTTGAAGGATTTACGCAAAATGATCCATCATCTCGTTCCTATGTTGCAAGAGGGATTCCTCGAGAAATAGTTTGAAATGATCTCTTGTCCCAGTATATTTATTTTTTCCCATCATGGAAGGCCACTTGGGCATCCAAGAGATTTTTTCCTCAAGATAAACAAGCTTGAGACCCAACTCTTTGTACCCTAACCTCGTCGGGGACATGCACTAAGAACGACAAGGAGAAGACCTCTTTGATACCACTGATCCGAATTTTATGAGAAAAATGAATTGAAGATGGATTATTATTATTATTATTAACATAGAGACACAAGGAAAAATAATAGAGATACAATAAAATTGTCTTCGATTCAATAAGGAAATATGCTAAAATTGTAAAATGAAGACTGAAAACAAGCTTGCTAGAATGGTGGAGATTTATCCCTAAGAAGATATATGACGACTACGCTCACTCGCCAGAAGATGATTACAATGAGGAACGACTTTGAGGAGCACAAAAGTAATATTTTCTCTATTCAAAAAATTATGGACAAAAAAATAACCTTCTAGCATATTCAACCATTTTTCTACAACATATGCATCTATCTGACCTTCAAATATAAGAATATAAAAGTTGATATATACCTTTGAGGAGGGTGACGTCTCTGCTCGAACAATATGCATCGCTTGTTGGTAGTCGTTGAAGGATTTGCGCAAAATGATCCATCATCTCGTTCCTATGTTGCAAGAGGGCTTCCTCAAGAAACAATTTGAAATGATCGCTTGTCCCAACATATTTATTTTCTCCCACCATGGAAGGCCACTTGGGCGTGCAAGAGATTTTTTCCTCAAGATAAACAATCTTGAGACCCAACTCCTTGTACCCTAACCTCGTCGGGGACATACACTAAGAACGACAAGGAGAAGACCTCTTTGATACCACTGATCTGAATTTTATGAGAAGAATGAAATGAATATGGATTATTATTATTATTAACATAGATACACAAGGAAAACTAATAGAGATACAATAAAATTGTCTTCTATTCAATAAGGAAATATGCTAAAATTGTAAAATGCAAACTGAAAACAAGCTTGCTAGAATGGTGGTGACTTATCTCTGCGAATATATATGATGGTTGTGCTCACTCACCAGAAGATGATTACAATGAGGCTCTCAAATAAGTTTTACAATAAACGGGAATTCCAAAACCCTATACATCCAAAAACCTAACCCTAGGAGATGAAGCACCAAAAGTCATGTGGGCCCCTTTGGGGTAAGTTAGTACATCAACTTCTCGGGCTCGTAACTTTTGTATATGATCTTTGTTTTAGGAATACAATAGCTAGTTGGAAATGTATATCCTAGGAATACATATCATTTCACAAAAATATAACTGTCTTCATAGTTTGATTGTGGTGATCCCTAAAAACGTTTTTTAGGGCCTCAAAACGGCTCCGAAATTTTAGAACCCCAAAACTAGGAAAAAACTGCTAAATTGAAAAATTGTCAAGATGAGCTAGATAGAATAGGTAGGTGGCCACCGATGTCCATATGGATTTGGCCTTGGGTGAGTCACATTCCTTGGTGCAGGAGCTGCCCTGCTTTGACAACCCAATAAAGTTGGATCCTCTATTGGTGGGTTCCCTTGACCTTTGTGTCTATGATATGATCAATGGATTATTTTTCAATGTATTCATGGTTGATCTCTATTGGTTTGAATTGTTCTGTTATCTTTGAGGTGTCCAATAATGGTGGAAAATATGGTCGAAGGAGATCCACATTGAAAACTAGGTGTAATCCAGGGAAGCCGAGAATGTTGAGATCAAAATAATTGTCTCCCGTAGCCTTGGTGATGGTGTAACATCCATAATGGAGTGGAAGAATCTTTCGATGGGGCCCTGTAAAGAATTGTTTCTGCAAGTGCAACCAAAATTTGTCTCCTACCTGAAAATTATGTGGCACCAGGTGTTGATCATGGCATTGCTTGTACTTGGAATCAGAGTTATGCAAAATATTATGAACCTATTGGAAGATGTGTTGAATCTTCTCAATGAACCAGGTGGTGTTGTCAAATTCAGTTGGATCATGTTTCAAGTCGACCTGGGTGGCCGCAAGGGATGGTGCAATATCCATGGGACCCAATGGTTGAAATCCCAACCCCACCTGAAAGAGGTTATGGTCGGTTGAGCTATGTATGGATCGATTGTAGTTGTGTTGAACATAGGGAAGACTCTCATCCCATGTGCGGGGGTTCTTGGAATTTTACATGCACAATATATGCATGATCATTCGGTTGACGACCTCAGTTTGGCCATCTATCTGGGGGTGGAAGGAAATGGATTTGGTGAGCTTGGTTTCCAACAGTGAAAAGAGCCTCGACCAGAATGTGTTGTTGAACCAACTATCCTGATCTGAAATAATGGTCTGTGGGATCCCAAAATGTACCCACACTTGTTCAAAGAAGAGCTTGGCAGTGGCCTCCAATGTGATTCTATTCTTGCAGGTGACCATAATCGTTATCTTGGAAAAGAGATCAACAACCACAAAAATATAGTCATTTCCCTTCTTGGTGGATGGAAGGCCTGACATTTGGTCCATTGAAATGGATTCCTGGGGCCTGTCGGGAGTAGGAAGAGGGGTGTACAGGCCTTGTTTCTTAGTGGTTGGTTTGGAAATAGTGCATGTAGTGCAAGATCTGATATACTTCCTAACATCCTATTGCAGTTTCGGCAAGTAAAAATTATGTTGCAACACTGCCACTGTCTTTTCTACACCGAAGTGTCCTTCCACCTGAATGTAGTGGGCTTCTGAAATCATCTTCTCTTTCTTGCTTGATGGAATGCATAGATGGCCCATATGATGTCAATTGTTCTTCTATCTCTGAGGTGTCCAGTAATGGTGGAAAATATGGTCGTAGGATATCCACATTGAAAATTGGGTGCAATCTAAGGAAGTGGGGAATGTTGAGCTCAAAATAATTATCTCCCATAGCCTTGGTGATGGTGTAACATCCATAACGGAGTGGAAGAAGCTTTTGATAGGGCCCTGTAAGGAATTTTTTCCGCAAGTGCAAGCAAACTTTGTCTCCTTCCTGAAACTTATGTGGCACCCGATGTTGATCATAGCGTCACTTGTACTTGGGATTAGACTTCTGTAAAATATCCTAAACCTGTTGGCGGATGTGATGAATCTTCTCAATGAACTAGGTGGTGTTTTCAACTTCAGTTGGATCATGTGTCAAGTCGGCTTGGGTGGATGCAAGGGATGGTGCAAGATCCATGGGACCCAATGGTTGAAATCCCAACCCCACCTAAAAGGGGTTGTGGCCGGTTGAGTTGTGTATGGCTTGGTTGTAGTTGTGCCAAACATAGGAATACTCTCATCCCATGTGCGGGGGTGCTTGGAATTTTACATGCACAAGATATGCAAGATCATCCGAATGAAAACCTTGGTTTGGCCATCTGTAGTGGGCTTCCCAAATTAGCTCACTTACTTTCTTGATGGAACGCATAGATGGCCCATATGGTGTCAATTGTTTTGGTATCTCTAAGGTGTCCAATAATGGTGGGAAATATGGTTGAAGGAGATCCACATTAAAAACTGGGTGCAATCCAAGGAAGCAGGGAATGTTGAGCTCAAAATCATTGTCTCCCATAGCCTTGGTGATGGTGCAACATCCATAACAGAGTGGAAGAAGATTTTTAAGGGGCCCTGTAAGGAATTATTTCCACAAGTGCAACCAAACTTGGCCTCCCACCTGAAACTTATGTGGCACCTGGTGTTGATCATGGCATTTCTTGTACTTGGAATTGAACTTCTGTAAAATATCCTAAACTTGTTGGCAGATGTGATGAATCATATCAATAAACCAGGTGGCATTGTCAACTTCAGTTGGATCATGTTTCAAGTTGGCCTAGGTGGCCGCAAGGGATGGTGCAAGACCCAATTGGGACCCAATGGTTGAAATCCCAACCCCACCTAAAATGGGTTGAGGCCTGTTGAGCTATGTGTGTCTCAGTTGTAGTTTTTTTGAACATAGGGAAGACTCTCATCCCATGTGCAGGGGTTCTTGGAATTGTACATGCACAATATATGCATGATCATCCTGTTGACGACCTCGGTTTGGACATCTATATGGGGGTGGAAGGTAGTGGATTTGGTGAGGTTGGTGTCCAACAGTGAAAAGAGCCTCGAACAGAATGTGTTGTCAAACCAGTTATCCCAATATGAGATAATGGTTTGTGGCATCCCAAAATGGACCCACACTCATTCAAAGAAGAGATTGGAAGTGGCCTTCAATGTGATGCTCTTCTTGTAGGTGATCAGAATTGTCATCTTGGAAAAGATATCAATAACCACAAAAATGCGGTCATTTCCCTGCTTGGTGGATGGAAGGCCTGACATTTAGTCCATTGAAATGGATTCCCAGGGCTTGTCAGGAGTAGGAAAAGGGGTGTACAATCATTTTTTCTTAGTGGTTGGTTTGGAAATAGTGCAGGTAGTGTAGGACCTGATATACTTCCTAACATCGTATCGCACTTTCAGCCAATAAAAATGTTGTTGCAACAATGCCACTGTGTTTTCTACACGGAAGTGTCCTGCCACCTAAATGTAGTGGGCTTCCCAAATCATCTTCTCTTTCTTGCTTTATGGAATGCAGAGATGGCCCATATGGAATGCAGAGATGGAAATTAATGACAACTGTGTGTATGCCCAACATATGTTAGGTGGTGGTGAAGTCAATATCTTTCTCATAAAGGTGGACCCATCCATAGGTATCGTGACCGCAGGAGTCTAGCACTATGGTGAGTGTCGCAAATCGAGTTCAGATGAGGAAATCAACAACTCAATTGGTACTTCTTGTCTTATACTTGATGTTGAGGTGAAACTGATGCAAGTATGTGGACCACTTCTGATGGCAGCCATTATGAAATTTTCCTTGTGTTTGCATGAACTACAACGACATATTATCAGTGTGGATGATTGTCTCCTTCCTCATAATGTAATGCCTCCACTGGTGGCAGGCTCGCCCAATGGAGTACATTTCTTTTTCATAAGTAGTGTACTTACGGATGACATATGATAGTGTCTCACTATGATAAGACATGAGGTGGTTGTTTTGAGTGAGAATTCCTCCCACAACATAGTCTGAAGTATTTGTCTTGATCTCAAAGGGTTATTGCAGATCGGGTAATGAAAGAACTAATTCAAATCACCGAACACATGTTGTTGGGACAGGATAGACACAAAATTTTCCTTACCACCACCCTAGGTTACTTCGCTGAGGGGGCATGGAATATGGGAGAATCCCAACATGAACCTGCGATAGAAATTGGAAAGTCCTAAAAAGCTTCGAAGCTCAGTGAGTGTGGTTGTGGTTGGCCAATCACAAATCACCTGGATCTTGGCTAGATCCATGTGCAAACCATGCTCATCAACAATGTAGCCTAGGTATTGGACCTTATCTATGTCGAAGGAGCATTTTTCAAGTTGGCATATAGCTTGTGTTGCCGCAGGTTTTGCAGGACCTAATGAATATGTTGCAAGTGTTATTCCCAATTCTTGTTGTATATGAGGAAGTCATCCAGATACACCACTAAAAAATAATTAGTGAAAGGCCACAATATATCATCCACCATCCACATGAAATGTTTTGGGTCATTTTTCAAAACAAATGGCATGACCATCCATTCAAAAAGACATTATTTTGACTTGAAGGCAATCTACCATACATCTATCTTCTCTATTGGAACCTGATGGTAGGAAGACTTCATATCAATCTTACTGAAGTATTTAGTCCCATTGAGCTGAAAGGAGATCGTCAATTCGAGGAATCAGGTATCGGTTCCTAACTGTGATTTTAGTTAGGTCCCAATAATCAATTCAGAGTCACCAGGTCTCGTCTTTCTTCTGCACTAGCATGATTGGGCTTCCACAAGGCAATGAGTTGGGTCAAATGTGCCTCTTGTGGAGAAGTTCTTGGATCTTCCACTTGATCTCCTCATTTTCTAACAGAGAGCGGTGATAGACTACCCCATTGGGTAGCGGTGCGCTTGGGTTTAGATCGTTGAAATGCTTGACCTGACAGTGCAGACGTACCCCATTAGATGAGGAGAAGATGTCTTTATATTCTTCCACTACCTTATCCACTTGATTCTAATGCGTGCATAGGTCGTTCACGGAAGCCCTTGATGTGGCTGCAATATTTCACTCACTCTGAGAGTGAATCAAGAAGAAGACAAACTTTTCGGTCTCAGAGATGACCTTCCTGCATTTCTTGGGAGAGATCAAGGAAATAGCGCTAGGTGGGACTACCTCGGGTATCCTATACAATTTCATGTTCAAAGTGACAATAACACTACAAGGCATGGACTCATATATAGAATGACATGTCCATACATAAGGTTGGCCCAAAAGAACATCAAAAGCTTCAAGGGGAGAAACATCACACAATACCTCATCTTTGAAAGGCTTGATTCCGTACGGCAGGGGACATTGTTGGCTAACGCGAAGATCGCTTCCTTGGAGGAGCCATCCAATGGTGTAGGGCTATGAGTGTGGATGTAGTGAGGTGCCTTTCACCTGGATCTACAAATGAAAAAGGCACTCTCCTTCCTCTAGCTCGTCAGGTTCACCAGGTTGGATCTTGGTGCTAACAATGGTGGCATTGGGTTGCACATCAATGATCTGTCTCCTCTTTTCTAGTTCTAACTTAGAGCCAGAACCTGCATCTGATTCAGAGGCTTTCACCTCATCCGCCAATGACTACTTTGAGAGAAAATCAATAGTTTTATGTCAAGGGATCTTATGGAAGTTGCACCACTTCCTCATATCTTTCTTCATCTTTCCATTGTCCTTCTTTGCTTGAGTCTTAGACTGGTTGTCCTAAGGATGTCCATCTTTTCTATGTCCTTTGTTCTATGGGTTGGGGCTACCCTTGCCCTGCTTCTACTATGAGGGGTTCCCAAACCCAAACTGTCGCATTTTTTGTTTAAGTTTATGCTTTATTTTGATGACATATCGATAGGTCATGCCCAAGGACGAGATGTCTAGAAAATCCATTTCTATATGGATGTATCTATGCATACCACAGTGATACTTTAGCAGTAGATGTCACTCAAAATATTTGATGCCCAGCTTGGTGCGCAAGGTATGGAATATATTTGTCAACTCCTACACTGCTTGGTTCCTTTCATGTCATAGTGTGGTCCATTTGGTATACAAGTTGTCATAACTTTCAACAGGGTAGTATTGTTCCTTAATAGAATCACTAAAGGACTCCCAGGTGAGTGCGATTGTAAATAATGAGGGTTCCCTTGTTTCCTTTTGCTGACAGAAAGTATCCCACCAATATTTGACATGGAGAATGGCTTTGAGGAGTGAAAAAGTAATATTTTCTCTGTTCGAAAAGTTATGGACAGAAAAATAACCTTCTAGCAGATTCAACCATTTGTCTACAAGATCTACGT
>ML823587.1:148745-160628 GCA_009831015.1 Picea engelmannii
ATATCATCCATCATCCTCATGAAATTTGTTGGGGAATTTTTCAAACCAAAGGCATGACCAACCATTCAAAAATACCTTCTTTTGACTTGAAGGCAGTCTTACATACATATGTCTACTCTATTGGGACCTGATGGTAGCTAGACTTCAGATTAATCTTACTGAATTATTTTTCCCCCTTGATCTAATCAAGGAGAATTTTTATTCAAGGAATTGAGTACCGATTCCTAACTGTGATTTTATTTAGGGCCTGGTAATCAATGCAGAGTCACGAGGTCTCGTATTTATTCTGCACCAACATGATTGGGATTCCACAAGGCAATGAGATGGGTCTAATGTTCCCCTTTTGGAGAAGTTCTTGGATCTACCGCTTGATCTCCTCATTTTCTAACATGGAGCGGCAATATACTATCCCATTGGGTAGCAGTGCTTCGTGGGTCAAATCAATGTAATGCTTGACCTGACATTTCATAAGTACCCCACTAGGTGAGGAGAATATGTCTTTGTATTCTTCCATGACCTTATCCACTTACTTCTGCTGCGTGGAGAGGTCAGTCATGGAGGCCCTGGATGTGGCTACAATATTTCACTCACTCTGAGAGAGAATCATGAAGAAGACAAAATTTTTGGTTTGAGAGATGATATTCCTGCATTTCTTGGTATAGATCAAGGAAATAGCACTAGGTGGGACTACCTTGGGTATCCTGTACAATTTCCTGATCAAAGAAATAATAACATTGCGAGGCCTAGACACATATACAACATGACATTTCCGTAAATAAGGTTGGCCCAAAATAACATCACAAACTTCAATGGGAACAACATCAAAAAATACTCATCTTTAAATGGATTGATGCCATACGACAAGCAACATTGTTGGCTAACGCAAAGATCACTTCCTTGGTGGAGCCATCCAATGGTGTAGGAATGCAGGTGCGATGTTGTCGATAGGGCTAGTCGCTTGAGGACCTCCACTAATATGAGGTTCTTCTATCTACCAATATCCATGATGAAGTGCAGTGGGGTTCTTTTCACCCACATCTATGAATTAAAAAGGCACTTGCCTTCCCCTAGCTCGTTAGGTTCACCGGGATGGATCTTGGTGGTAGCAATGGTGCCACTGGGTTCCACATCAATGATCTGCCTCCCCTTTTCTAGTTCTAAATCAGATTTAGAATTCGCCTCTAATTCAGAGGCTTTCACCTCAACCACCAAAGATTGCTTTGAGAGGCAACCAACAATTTTATGCCATGGGATCTTATGTAAGTCACACCACTTCCATGTATCTTTCTTCGTATTTTCATTGTCCTTCTTTTATTATGGATTAGAGTGGTTGTTATGATGTTGTCCATGTTTGATTTGTCCTTTGTTCTATGGGTTGGGGCTTCCCTTTCTCTGCTTCTATTGTGAGGGGTTCCTAGACCCAAACTATTTCTTCTTTTGTTTAAGCTTCTTCTCGATTTTGACTGCATATTGATAGATCGTGCCCAAGGACGATATGTCTAGAAAATCCATTTCTTCATGGATGTATCTATGCATACCACTGCGATACTTGAGCACCAAATGTTGCTCATAATATTTGATACCCATCTTGGTGTGCAAGGTATGGAATATATTTGTGAAATCTGGCACTGCTTGGTTGCTTTCCTACTACAGTGTGGTCCATTTGGTATACAGGTCATCATAACTTCCATTATGGTAGTATTTTTCCTTAATAGAATCTTTGAAGGACTCTCATCTGAGTGCGACTGTAGATAATGAGGGTTTATTTGTTTCATTTTTCTCATATAAAGTCTCCCATCAATATTTGACATGGGGAACGACTTTGAGGAGCGCAAAAGTAATATTTTCTCTATTCGAAAATTTATGGACAAAAAAATAACCTTCTAGCAGATTCAACCATTTTTCTACAACATCTACATCTATCTAACCTTCAAATATAGGAATATAAAATTTGATATATACCTTTGAGGAGTGTGACGCCTCTGCTCGAATAATATGCATCGCTTTTTGGTATTCTTTGAAGGATTTACGCAAAATGATCCATCATCTCGTTCCTATGTTGCAAGAGGGATTCCTCGAGAAATAGTTTGAAATGATCTCTTGTCCCAGTATATTTATTTTTTCCCATCATGGAAGGCCACTTGGGCATCCAAGAGATTTTTTCCTCAAGATAAACAAGCTTGAGACCCAACTCTTTGTACCCTAACCTCGTCGGGGACATGCACTAAGAACGACAAGGAGAAGACCTCTTTGATACCACTGATCCGAATTTTATGAGAAAAATGAATTGAAGATGGATTATTATTATTATTATTAACATAGAGACACAAGGAAAAATAATAGAGATACAATAAAATTGTCTTCGATTCAATAAGGAAATATGCTAAAATTGTAAAATGAAGACTGAAAACAAGCTTGCTAGAATGGTGGAGATTTATCCCTAAGAAGATATATGACGACTACGCTCACTCGCCAGAAGATGATTACAATGAGGAACGACTTTGAGGAGCACAAAAGTAATATTTTCTCTATTCAAAAAATTATGGACAAAAAAATAACCTTCTAGCATATTCAACCATTTTTCTACAACATATGCATCTATCTGACCTTCAAATATAAGAATATAAAAGTTGATATATACCTTTGAGGAGGGTGACGTCTCTGCTCGAACAATATGCATCGCTTGTTGGTAGTCGTTGAAGGATTTGCGCAAAATGATCCATCATCTCGTTCCTATGTTGCAAGAGGGCTTCCTCAAGAAACAATTTGAAATGATCGCTTGTCCCAACATATTTATTTTCTCCCACCATGGAAGGCCACTTGGGCGTGCAAGAGATTTTTTCCTCAAGATAAACAATCTTGAGACCCAACTCCTTGTACCCTAACCTCGTCGGGGACATACACTAAGAACGACAAGGAGAAGACCTCTTTGATACCACTGATCTGAATTTTATGAGAAGAATGAAATGAATATGGATTATTATTATTATTAACATAGATACACAAGGAAAACTAATAGAGATACAATAAAATTGTCTTCTATTCAATAAGGAAATATGCTAAAATTGTAAAATGCAAACTGAAAACAAGCTTGCTAGAATGGTGGTGACTTATCTCTGCGAATATATATGATGGTTGTGCTCACTCACCAGAAGATGATTACAATGAGGCTCTCAAATAAGTTTTACAATAAACGGGAATTCCAAAACCCTATACATCCAAAAACCTAACCCTAGGAGATGAAGCACCAAAAGTCATGTGGGCCCCTTTGGGGTAAGTTAGTACATCAACTTCTCGGGCTCGTAACTTTTGTATATGATCTTTGTTTTAGGAATACAATAGCTAGTTGGAAATGTATATCCTAGGAATACATATCATTTCACAAAAATATAACTGTCTTCATAGTTTGATTGTGGTGATCCCTAAAAACGTTTTTTAGGGCCTCAAAACGGCTCCGAAATTTTAGAACCCCAAAACTAGGAAAAAACTGCTAAATTGAAAAATTGTCAAGATGAGCTAGATAGAATAGGTAGGTGGCCACCGATGTCCATATGGATTTGGCCTTGGGTGAGTCACATTCCTTGGTGCAGGAGCTGCCCTGCTTTGACAACCCAATAAAGTTGGATCCTCTATTGGTGGGTTCCCTTGACCTTTGTGTCTATGATATGATCAATGGATTATTTTTCAATGTATTCATGGTTGATCTCTATTGGTTTGAATTGTTCTGTTATCTTTGAGGTGTCCAATAATGGTGGAAAATATGGTCGAAGGAGATCCACATTGAAAACTAGGTGTAATCCAGGGAAGCCGAGAATGTTGAGATCAAAATAATTGTCTCCCGTAGCCTTGGTGATGGTGTAACATCCATAATGGAGTGGAAGAATCTTTCGATGGGGCCCTGTAAAGAATTGTTTCTGCAAGTGCAACCAAAATTTGTCTCCTACCTGAAAATTATGTGGCACCAGGTGTTGATCATGGCATTGCTTGTACTTGGAATCAGAGTTATGCAAAATATTATGAACCTATTGGAAGATGTGTTGAATCTTCTCAATGAACCAGGTGGTGTTGTCAAATTCAGTTGGATCATGTTTCAAGTCGACCTGGGTGGCCGCAAGGGATGGTGCAATATCCATGGGACCCAATGGTTGAAATCCCAACCCCACCTGAAAGAGGTTATGGTCGGTTGAGCTATGTATGGATCGATTGTAGTTGTGTTGAACATAGGGAAGACTCTCATCCCATGTGCGGGGGTTCTTGGAATTTTACATGCACAATATATGCATGATCATTCGGTTGACGACCTCAGTTTGGCCATCTATCTGGGGGTGGAAGGAAATGGATTTGGTGAGCTTGGTTTCCAACAGTGAAAAGAGCCTCGACCAGAATGTGTTGTTGAACCAACTATCCTGATCTGAAATAATGGTCTGTGGGATCCCAAAATGTACCCACACTTGTTCAAAGAAGAGCTTGGCAGTGGCCTCCAATGTGATTCTATTCTTGCAGGTGACCATAATCGTTATCTTGGAAAAGAGATCAACAACCACAAAAATATAGTCATTTCCCTTCTTGGTGGATGGAAGGCCTGACATTTGGTCCATTGAAATGGATTCCTGGGGCCTGTCGGGAGTAGGAAGAGGGGTGTACAGGCCTTGTTTCTTAGTGGTTGGTTTGGAAATAGTGCATGTAGTGCAAGATCTGATATACTTCCTAACATCCTATTGCAGTTTCGGCAAGTAAAAATTATGTTGCAACACTGCCACTGTCTTTTCTACACCGAAGTGTCCTTCCACCTGAATGTAGTGGGCTTCTGAAATCATCTTCTCTTTCTTGCTTGATGGAATGCATAGATGGCCCATATGATGTCAATTGTTCTTCTATCTCTGAGGTGTCCAGTAATGGTGGAAAATATGGTCGTAGGATATCCACATTGAAAATTGGGTGCAATCTAAGGAAGTGGGGAATGTTGAGCTCAAAATAATTATCTCCCATAGCCTTGGTGATGGTGTAACATCCATAACGGAGTGGAAGAAGCTTTTGATAGGGCCCTGTAAGGAATTTTTTCCGCAAGTGCAAGCAAACTTTGTCTCCTTCCTGAAACTTATGTGGCACCCGATGTTGATCATAGCGTCACTTGTACTTGGGATTAGACTTCTGTAAAATATCCTAAACCTGTTGGCGGATGTGATGAATCTTCTCAATGAACTAGGTGGTGTTTTCAACTTCAGTTGGATCATGTGTCAAGTCGGCTTGGGTGGATGCAAGGGATGGTGCAAGATCCATGGGACCCAATGGTTGAAATCCCAACCCCACCTAAAAGGGGTTGTGGCCGGTTGAGTTGTGTATGGCTTGGTTGTAGTTGTGCCAAACATAGGAATACTCTCATCCCATGTGCGGGGGTGCTTGGAATTTTACATGCACAAGATATGCAAGATCATCCGAATGAAAACCTTGGTTTGGCCATCTGTAGTGGGCTTCCCAAATTAGCTCACTTACTTTCTTGATGGAACGCATAGATGGCCCATATGGTGTCAATTGTTTTGGTATCTCTAAGGTGTCCAATAATGGTGGGAAATATGGTTGAAGGAGATCCACATTAAAAACTGGGTGCAATCCAAGGAAGCAGGGAATGTTGAGCTCAAAATCATTGTCTCCCATAGCCTTGGTGATGGTGCAACATCCATAACAGAGTGGAAGAAGATTTTTAAGGGGCCCTGTAAGGAATTATTTCCACAAGTGCAACCAAACTTGGCCTCCCACCTGAAACTTATGTGGCACCTGGTGTTGATCATGGCATTTCTTGTACTTGGAATTGAACTTCTGTAAAATATCCTAAACTTGTTGGCAGATGTGATGAATCATATCAATAAACCAGGTGGCATTGTCAACTTCAGTTGGATCATGTTTCAAGTTGGCCTAGGTGGCCGCAAGGGATGGTGCAAGACCCAATTGGGACCCAATGGTTGAAATCCCAACCCCACCTAAAATGGGTTGAGGCCTGTTGAGCTATGTGTGTCTCAGTTGTAGTTTTTTTGAACATAGGGAAGACTCTCATCCCATGTGCAGGGGTTCTTGGAATTGTACATGCACAATATATGCATGATCATCCTGTTGACGACCTCGGTTTGGACATCTATATGGGGGTGGAAGGTAGTGGATTTGGTGAGGTTGGTGTCCAACAGTGAAAAGAGCCTCGAACAGAATGTGTTGTCAAACCAGTTATCCCAATATGAGATAATGGTTTGTGGCATCCCAAAATGGACCCACACTCATTCAAAGAAGAGATTGGAAGTGGCCTTCAATGTGATGCTCTTCTTGTAGGTGATCAGAATTGTCATCTTGGAAAAGATATCAATAACCACAAAAATGCGGTCATTTCCCTGCTTGGTGGATGGAAGGCCTGACATTTAGTCCATTGAAATGGATTCCCAGGGCTTGTCAGGAGTAGGAAAAGGGGTGTACAATCATTTTTTCTTAGTGGTTGGTTTGGAAATAGTGCAGGTAGTGTAGGACCTGATATACTTCCTAACATCGTATCGCACTTTCAGCCAATAAAAATGTTGTTGCAACAATGCCACTGTGTTTTCTACACGGAAGTGTCCTGCCACCTAAATGTAGTGGGCTTCCCAAATCATCTTCTCTTTCTTGCTTTATGGAATGCAGAGATGGCCCATATGGAATGCAGAGATGGAAATTAATGACAACTGTGTGTATGCCCAACATATGTTAGGTGGTGGTGAAGTCAATATCTTTCTCATAAAGGTGGACCCATCCATAGGTATCGTGACCGCAGGAGTCTAGCACTATGGTGAGTGTCGCAAATCGAGTTCAGATGAGGAAATCAACAACTCAATTGGTACTTCTTGTCTTATACTTGATGTTGAGGTGAAACTGATGCAAGTATGTGGACCACTTCTGATGGCAGCCATTATGAAATTTTCCTTGTGTTTGCATGAACTACAACGACATATTATCAGTGTGGATGATTGTCTCCTTCCTCATAATGTAATGCCTCCACTGGTGGCAGGCTCGCCCAATGGAGTACATTTCTTTTTCATAAGTAGTGTACTTACGGATGACATATGATAGTGTCTCACTATGATAAGACATGAGGTGGTTGTTTTGAGTGAGAATTCCTCCCACAACATAGTCTGAAGTATTTGTCTTGATCTCAAAGGGTTATTGCAGATCGGGTAATGAAAGAACTAATTCAAATCACCGAACACATGTTGTTGGGACAGGATAGACACAAAATTTTCCTTACCACCACCCTAGGTTACTTCGCTGAGGGGGCATGGAATATGGGAGAATCCCAACATGAACCTGCGATAGAAATTGGAAAGTCCTAAAAAGCTTCGAAGCTCAGTGAGTGTGGTTGTGGTTGGCCAATCACAAATCACCTGGATCTTGGCTAGATCCATGTGCAAACCATGCTCATCAACAATGTAGCCTAGGTATTGGACCTTATCTATGTCGAAGGAGCATTTTTCAAGTTGGCATATAGCTTGTGTTGCCGCAGGTTTTGCAGGACCTAATGAATATGTTGCAAGTGTTATTCCCAATTCTTGTTGTATATGAGGAAGTCATCCAGATACACCACTAAAAAATAATTAGTGAAAGGCCACAATATATCATCCACCATCCACATGAAATGTTTTGGGTCATTTTTCAAAACAAATGGCATGACCATCCATTCAAAAAGACATTATTTTGACTTGAAGGCAATCTACCATACATCTATCTTCTCTATTGGAACCTGATGGTAGGAAGACTTCATATCAATCTTACTGAAGTATTTAGTCCCATTGAGCTGAAAGGAGATCGTCAATTCGAGGAATCAGGTATCGGTTCCTAACTGTGATTTTAGTTAGGTCCCAATAATCAATTCAGAGTCACCAGGTCTCGTCTTTCTTCTGCACTAGCATGATTGGGCTTCCACAAGGCAATGAGTTGGGTCAAATGTGCCTCTTGTGGAGAAGTTCTTGGATCTTCCACTTGATCTCCTCATTTTCTAACAGAGAGCGGTGATAGACTACCCCATTGGGTAGCGGTGCGCTTGGGTTTAGATCGTTGAAATGCTTGACCTGACAGTGCAGACGTACCCCATTAGATGAGGAGAAGATGTCTTTATATTCTTCCACTACCTTATCCACTTGATTCTAATGCGTGCATAGGTCGTTCACGGAAGCCCTTGATGTGGCTGCAATATTTCACTCACTCTGAGAGTGAATCAAGAAGAAGACAAACTTTTCGGTCTCAGAGATGACCTTCCTGCATTTCTTGGGAGAGATCAAGGAAATAGCGCTAGGTGGGACTACCTCGGGTATCCTATACAATTTCATGTTCAAAGTGACAATAACACTACAAGGCATGGACTCATATATAGAATGACATGTCCATACATAAGGTTGGCCCAAAAGAACATCAAAAGCTTCAAGGGGAGAAACATCACACAATACCTCATCTTTGAAAGGCTTGATTCCGTACGGCAGGGGACATTGTTGGCTAACGCGAAGATCGCTTCCTTGGAGGAGCCATCCAATGGTGTAGGGCTATGAGTGTGGATGTAGTGAGGTGCCTTTCACCTGGATCTACAAATGAAAAAGGCACTCTCCTTCCTCTAGCTCGTCAGGTTCACCAGGTTGGATCTTGGTGCTAACAATGGTGGCATTGGGTTGCACATCAATGATCTGTCTCCTCTTTTCTAGTTCTAACTTAGAGCCAGAACCTGCATCTGATTCAGAGGCTTTCACCTCATCCGCCAATGACTACTTTGAGAGAAAATCAATAGTTTTATGTCAAGGGATCTTATGGAAGTTGCACCACTTCCTCATATCTTTCTTCATCTTTCCATTGTCCTTCTTTGCTTGAGTCTTAGACTGGTTGTCCTAAGGATGTCCATCTTTTCTATGTCCTTTGTTCTATGGGTTGGGGCTACCCTTGCCCTGCTTCTACTATGAGGGGTTCCCAAACCCAAACTGTCGCATTTTTTGTTTAAGTTTATGCTTTATTTTGATGACATATCGATAGGTCATGCCCAAGGACGAGATGTCTAGAAAATCCATTTCTATATGGATGTATCTATGCATACCACAGTGATACTTTAGCAGTAGATGTCACTCAAAATATTTGATGCCCAGCTTGGTGCGCAAGGTATGGAATATATTTGTCAACTCCTACACTGCTTGGTTCCTTTCATGTCATAGTGTGGTCCATTTGGTATACAAGTTGTCATAACTTTCAACAGGGTAGTATTGTTCCTTAATAGAATCACTAAAGGACTCCCAGGTGAGTGCGATTGTAAATAATGAGGGTTCCCTTGTTTCCTTTTGCTGACAGAAAGTATCCCACCAATATTTGACATGGAGAATGGCTTTGAGGAGTGAAAAAGTAATATTTTCTCTGTTCGAAAAGTTATGGACAGAAAAATAACCTTCTAGCAGATTCAACCATTTGTCTACAAGATCTACGTCTATCTGACCTTCAAAAATAGGAATATCAAAGTTGATATGTACCTTGAAGGGGTCGGTGCCTCCACTCGAAGAATATGTGCCACCTATTGGTAGTCGCCAAAGGATTTGAGAAAAATTATCCATCATCTCGTTCCTCTATTTTGTGAGGGATTCCTCGAGTAATAGTTTGAAAGTATGAATGATTTTAGTGGATAAATTTCGCTCATGGGCTAATTTTCCATGGTTTTTCCAAAAATGAGATTTGTTATTTTAAAAATGATTGGCCCAAATTCTATAGGATACAATTATTTTACCTTAAAAATCACCAAAAATTTATAAAAACTATGTAAAATACTCATAAATTTGAATATTTTTACAAAAATATCGTCAAACATTTATAGTTGACATATGAATGATTAGTAAGATTTTCCAAGGTTTCTACATTTTAAAATAAATTTCCATCCTTAAAATCATCCATGTTTGAAAGGATCTTATGTCTTGTTGTCTTTATTTTCTCCCACCATGGAAGGTCGCTTGGGCATGCCAGAGATTTTTTCCTCAAGAGAAACAAGCTCGAGACCCAACTCTTTGTACCTTGATCTCATCGAGGACATGCACTAAGAACAACAAGGAGCAGACCGCTCTGATACCACTGATATGGATTTTATGAGAAGAATGATATGAACACATATTATTATTATTATTATTATTATTATTATTATTATTATTATTATTATTATTATTAACACAGATACACAAGGAACAATAACAGATATACAATAAAATCAGCTTATATTCAATAAGGAAATATGTTGAACTATAAAATGCAGACTAAAAACAAGCTTGCTAGAATGGTGGCGGCTTATCTCTAAGAAGAGATGTGATGGATGCACTTATTTGCAAGAAGGTGATTACAATGATCCTCTCATTTCATTTTTACAATAAACATGAATGCCAAAACCCTAGATATCCAAAAACCTAACCCTAGGAGATGAACTGCCAAAAGTCACATGGGCCTCGTTGGGGTAAGTTAGTACATCAACTTCTAGGGGTCGTAACTTTTTCATACGATCTGTGTTTTAGGCACACGATAGCCCATTGGAAAGGTCTATCCGAGGAATAAACATTGTTCTATCAAAATATAACTGCATCTATATTTTTACTGTGGCAAGCCCTAAAAACCTTGTTTAGGGCCTCAAAACAACCCCGAAAGTTTAGAACCCAAAAACTAGGAAAAAACTGTCAAACTGAAAAGATGTGAAGATGAACTAGTTGGAATAGGTGGGTGGCCATCGATATCCATATGGATCAGTGAATGATATGCAATAATTTTTTTGTTTCTAATTCTTTTTCACCATCAAGAACCATCTATATTTGTTGGTGTACGCCTCAGGAAGATACTTCAATCCTCCTCTCCCCGAAAATAGTGCCAAAAGAATTTAGCACTAAAGATTGTTTTTTATTACAAAAGAGAAATTCCTAGCTCATATTAAAAGAGAATTTTGTTGGATTGAATGGGATGTTGGTTTATTAGGGACATTTGGATGAGAAAAGCAAAAAATGGATTCGAGGAAACCACTAGAATATAAGCAGATCAATGATCTAGTACATTGGGCATGGAGTCACCTATTACATTTCATGAATCAAAGGAAATTAAATCAGTTACCAGACATGTTAAATTTGATGTGAAAGGTAGAAGAATAAGAGGATACAAATATGAATAACAAATATGAACTATCCTAGAGAAACTTTGCATATCCATAAGATTGAATATTCATTAACCATAAATACTTTCCAACACTACTACATATTGAAAAATTTGCGACAACTACTTGTGACAAAAGTACCCTTTCGTAACAAAATTCAAGAGAAAGAGTTCAATTTTTCATTTTTTTTTATAAATCTAGCCTAAATTTGTCTCTCTTGCGATGAACCCAGAGATTCGTCGCAAGAGAGAAGAATGTGAAGATAATGGATTGTCGTCGCTCTTGTGATGACCTTTGGTTATTGTCGCAAGAGAGATGATAACCATTGACCATTACACTATTTTACAAAGTCAACATTGACCGTTATATTGTTTGACAAAGTCAACATTGATTTGATCAACTTCCGTCGCTCTTGCAACAAGAAAAATATCTATAAATATTTTGTGAATTAGAGATGTTGCGACAATCTTGCTATAACAACGATGGTTCAAAAAGGGTATTTTTGTGTGGAAGAATGTCGCATAATATTAGAGGTGGGGAAAAAAGTAAAGCGGGTGAAAAGGGTGATGGTAGATGTTATTTCCCTTGCAAAAAATGTTTCCTTACATGTCTCGTAATAATTTTAATAGCAACAACTATGAAACATTGTAGTAAATATGGGCACATTGATGGGGGATCGAATGAATATCATCTCATGGTAATTATCTATATATTCATTATCTGTTTTT
>ML823587.1:161932-172655 GCA_009831015.1 Picea engelmannii
TATATCATGGTTATAGTAATTATGTGTAATTTCAAACAATTAGGTAAGTACCAGGTTAAATATATGAATGAATATATCGAGCCTCTTATCGACAAACTACTAATTTATGGGCTGGAATCACTATGTATGACATCTGTAAACCAATCAGGATGAAGAAATTTAAATTATGTGGAATACTTTTATGGACAATTCATGATGCCCTAGGACTAACACATTTTTGTGGTATGTAGCATTCTATTTCTCTTTAATACTATATAATTGTTTAAAGATATCATGTTGCATGTTTAATTTTTAAATAATCTCATCGTATAATTGACATTAATCCATCTGTTGCAAGTCTTCAAACAAAGGGTAAATTTACATGTCCAGCTTGTGGTCCTAAGATTAAGTATCATCATTCAAAAAGTTTAGGAAAGGTGGTGTTTGATGAGTATAGGCACCTCCTCCCTAAGAACCATAGGTATCGTACTATCAAAAAACATATTTTCAATGGGAAAGAAGAGACTGGTTTAAAACCATGAAGAATGGAACCTCACCTATGGAGGTTGGAATATAATATAAATCGGCAAGGTACACAATTTATTTATGTATCGTATATCATGTAATGTTTTGAATGTTTATTTTAATCATTGAATTTATTTTACCATATTTGATAATTATTTTTGTGATTTCTTGTATGCTTCATGAAGGCCACCATCATGAAGGTATTAATAATGGGCTTCCACGAGGAATGAAATGTTATCCCACTCAATTCATGAGGTTTCCCTACTATGAGGAGATAAAAATAGCTCATTTATTTGATACAATGCATATCGGGAAGAATGTGACAGAAATGTTATGGTGAATCATAGATGGTAGGAGGGATAAAGGAAAAATTTTCAACATTTGTACTGACATTCAGGAAGCCAATCATGCAATGCGAAGTGTGATATGATCAAATAGATATGGACTAGACCAAAATAACCTTCAATGGTTATTAACAGAGAAACAAAGAAATGATGTAAAAGAGTTCATTCAAAGAATTAAATTTCCCACGGGTTTTGCTTCACACATAAATAATATCTTAATGAAGAAAGGTGAATTTGGTGGGGTAAAAACACATGATTGGCATACCTTCATTAAGGAAATAATTTTGGTATGCATATTTATATATATTGGCCTTATACATATTTTAAGTTTTTTATTTTTTTTCGTCTCCTTTGGTCAAAACAAATAACGATTCATTGTTTTTGTTACAGTATGTTCTACCGCTATCTCTCCCAAACTATTTTGACAATAATGTCAAACAAGTTATATATGATCTTGGAAAATACATGAGGTAAGTAGTTGTGATTTATATGCAAAATGTTGTTTCAATTTGTTGTTGTACTTAATGACATGTGTTTTACTTGTAATGTAATATATTGTATTATGTTTTGTTGAAACATGTTATTTTCTTGTGTCATGATCTCATGTAGATGGTTGTCATTGAAAGAAATCCATGAAGATGATATAAAGTATTGGAAGAGAGAAATTCCTCGGCTAATGTGTGAAGTGCAAAATTATATGCCTCCAACATTTTTCAATGCACAAGAACACTACCTCATATGCCAAGTTGAGGATATTGAAATTTGTGGACCTGTACACACAAGGTCAATGTGGATGGTGGAGAGGAACTTGAAATCATTGAAGGCTTTGGTTAGACAAATATCACGTCCTGAGGGTTGTATGGTGGAGGGATATATGGTATATCAATCCATGGTGTATATTATTCAGTATCTTCCTAAATTAGCAACACCAAATATGCATGCAGTGGATCGCATTTGGGATGTGAATTCCATCAAAACATTTGAAGATCAGGAGCACCTATTGGGAAAAGGTATAATGAAAAAAATGAGAGGTAATATATTAATAATTGTGGAGATTTATATAACTAATACATATAATTTTATTTTTTTTGTATATGATCATACTCATTAATATATTAATATCTTTTATTTCATAAATTATTAATATTTACCATGGACGTTATAACTAATATTTAATATTGGTGAATTATGATTTTTTTTTAATTCGGTTGCTTAAGATTGGGATGCACTGCATTTATACATTGCAAACAATCTTGATTGGATGAATGTATGAATTGAAAGATGTAAACAACATCATGGTGGTAGGTTATCATGGAAACGATTGTCTGAATTGGTTAGAGAAGCTCGTCATAACGTAGATGCCAATGTTACACAAAGGGAAATTGATTTAGCATATGGTTTAAAAGATGGACAGGCAAGAAAATTCACCCATTTTATTCAGTTATTTTATATTATATTAATGTGACTACATGTGTATTGTATTTTTCATATACTTTCCAAGTTATATAAATTATATGTTCATTTATTAATTGATAATGCATCTTTTACATATCTGGCATATTGCAGTTGAAACACCACAAGGCTATGTGGTGCAATGGTCATAAATTTTTCATCAAGCAGATAGATGAAACCAAGAAAATTTTTGATAGTGGGATAACTGCAGTATTCCAAGTCACTAGTGTTTCCTCTAGGAGTGACAGACATCCCCAAGAATATGAAAATAGATACTATGGGTATTTGAAAGATATATTTGAGCATGACTTTAATTCCTTCAAATTAGTTATGTTCGATGTCAAATGGTATAGGTTACGAATGTATGAACGTGATGAGGAAATAACTATTATTTAGTATGCCAACAGATTTCCAATGATTAAAACAATGGTGTTTGAAAGAGGACATGATCGCTATGTTTTTCCAAGCCAATGTGAACAAGTCTTTTACTCAAATGTTCCAAGTGAGAGGGATTGGTCATTTGTTGTTAGATATGATCCAAGAGGAAGGTCGGCTAAGTATACTCATGTACAGGAAGAAGATGATATTGAAGAAGAAGATGATTCGCCAGATCAGACAGAGTCAGAATATCATGTAGGGTCGACAAATGAACAAGATCATGATCCAGATGTAGGAGACAATGCAGTTCTTGATGATGATGTCAATGAAAATATGCTCAAAAATTACTTGATGATGATGATGATATCGTCAATCCTTTCAAAGCCATTTCTGAACTGGATGATGATACAGATGTCGATTTCAATGAAAAAGAATATATAGAATAAGGATGATATATATGTTGGGTTGGATCAGGTACATGACTATATATTTTAATTTGTATGAATTATTCTCTTAAAATAATTTACTTATGTCATGGGTTAATTACATGTTTTTAAGTTTTATGCGACGTTTTTAAATCCTATGCTACATGTTGTTTAATTATTACGTGAAACCTCAAAATAGTCGCCAATATACTAGAGTACGTGGTAAACTAAAAATATCATTTACAAACACATAATTGCATCTACCTTCATTAATTTTTGTTTTCGTAGTTTTTATATTGCATGAATCTTATAGATAAGTTGTTTTCACTTATTTTATATTTTATAGATTGGGTATTTTGGAATTGAGAGTGATGTGAGGGGGAAGGGAGGGGACATATGAGCTTCCACCTTCACATGGTTGGCCTTGTTCAATAGAGGATAAATTATTCTTGAAACCAAGAGAAGCTCATTCATTTTTGTACCATCATGACCGTAGATGTCATCATTGTTTTCATAGTATTGCATCAACAAAATTTCGATAAGTGTTTGTCATTTCTATAGAATATTCATTGAAACTATTTGAAAACATGGAACTTTGGCCCATCACTTATGAAGAATTTATGTGTGTCATAGTTGTGATGAAAAATGGGACTTTGTCATTCACATGGGCAATAGTGACCTATGAATGGGGCCAACATTGAAATTTTTTCAATTTGTTTCTGTATGCACTGAAATTTGACATGAATAGACTGTTTGCATGCCTTAATAATATGGGAGGGTTTCTGGACTCAAATTTGACTCACACACCCACTTGTTTCCATCGTCAATTCATCATGTAAACCATAAACCCTATATTTCTTTCAAATTAGTACACAAATTGATTGACACAAGTTTTAAGTTTGCATCAGCCTTTCTTAATTTTTCTTTCAAGTTCTACATTGTATATTATACATTAATGTATGTGTGTCATAGTTGTGATGAAAAATCCCTCTTTTTTCGTTCATTGTTTAATCAAAACAATAAAAATATGTCCTCGTAGTACTAAATGCAAGAACATGTGTACTATCAAACAAATTTGAAAAGGAACAACAAAAAGACATTGTATTAGGACTAGACATGTGCAACAGTGACATGCAAATGGGGCCAATGTTGAAATTTTTTCAAATTGTTTATGTATGCATTGAAATTTGACATGGATAGACTATTTGCATGCCTTAATGATATGGGAGGGTTTTGGAACTCATTTGAATCACACACCCACTTGTTTACATCTTCAATTCATCATGTAAACCATAAACCCTATATTTCTTTCAAATTAGTGCGCAAATTAGTTGACACAAGTTTTAACTTTGCATGAACCTTTCTTCATTTTTCTACATTGTATATTATGCATTAATGTATCTGTGTCATAGTTGTGATGAAAAATCCCTCCTTTTTCATTCATTGTTTAATCAACACAATAAAAATATGTCCTTGCAGTACTAGATGCGGAAACGTCTGTACTATTGAACGAATTGTAAAAGGAACAACAAAAATACATTGTACTAGGACTAGACATGGGCAACAATGACCTGCAAATGGGGCCACGTTGAAATTTTTTCAAACTTTTTCTGTATGCACTGAAATTTGACATGAATAGACTATTTGTATGCCTTAACAATATGGGAGGGTATCTGGACTCAAATTTGACTTACACACCCACTTGTTTCCATCATCAATTCATCATGTAAACCATAAACCATATATTTCTTTCAAATTAGTGCACAAATTGGTTAACACAAGTTTTAAGTTTGCATCATCTTTTATTCATTTTTATTTCAGGTTCTACATTTTATATAATACATTAATGTATGTGTGTCATAGTTGTGATGAAAAATCCATATTTTTTCGTTCATTGTTTAATCAACACAATAAAAATATGTCTTTGCGGTACTAGATGCGGGAATGTGTGTATTTTCAATGAATTTTAAAAGGAATAACGAAAATACATTGTACGAGGACTAGACATGTGCAACAGTGACCTGCGAATGGGGCCAACATTGAAATTTTTTCAAATTGTTTATGTATGCATTGAAATTTGACATGGATAGACTATTCGCATGCCTTAACAATATGTGACGGTATCTGGACTCAAATTTGACTCACACAACCACTTGTTTCCATCATCAATTCATCATGTAAACTATAAACACTGTATTTCTTTCAAATTAGTGCACAAATTGGTTGACCCAAGCTTTAAGTTTGCATCGGCATTTCTTCATGTTTCTTTCAGATTCTACATTGTATATTATACATTAATGTATGTGTGTCATAGTTTTGACGAAAAATCCTTCTTTTTTCATTCATTGTTTAATCAACACAATAAAAATATGTCCTTGCAGGACTAGATGCGGGAACTTGTATACTTTCGAATGAATTTTAAAAGGAACAACGAAAAGACATTGTACTAGGACTATACATGGGCAACAGTGACCTGTGAATGGGGACAATGTTGAAATTTTTTCAAATTGTTTCTGTATGCACTAAAATTTGACATGGATAGACTATTCACATGCCTTAAATATATGGGAGGGTTTATGGACTCAAATTTGACTCACACACCCACTTGTTTCTATCATCAATTCATCATGTAAACCATAAACCCTATATTTCTTTCAAATTAGTGCACAAATTGGTTGACACAAGTTTTAAGTTTGCATCAGCCTTTCTTAATTTTTCTTTTAGGTTCTACATTGTGTATTATACATTAATGTTTCTTTCATAGTTGTGATGAAAAATCCCTCTTTTTTTGTTCATTATTTAATCAACACAATAAAAATATGTCCTTGCAGTACTAGATGTGTGAACGTGTGTACTATAGAACAAATTTTAAAAGGAACAACGAAAATACATTGTACTAGGACTATACATGGGCAACAGTAACCTGTGAATGGGGCCAATGTTGAAATTGTTTCAAATTGATTATGTATGCACTGAAATTTCACATGGATAGACTATATGCATGCCTTAATGATATGGGAGGGTTTTGGACTCAAATTTGACTCACACACCCATTTGTTTCCATCATCAATTCATCATGTGAACCATAAACCCTATATTTCTTTCAAATTAGTACTCAAATTGGTTGACAGTACTTAATTTTGCATCATCCTTTCTTTATTTTTTTTTCAGGTTCTACATTGTATATTATACATTAATGTATGTGTGTCATAGTTGTGATGAAAAATCCCTCTTTTTTTGTTCATTGTTTAATAAACACAATAAAGATATGTCCTTGCAGTAATAGATGTGGGAATGTGTGTACTGTCGAATGAATTTTAAAAGGAAAAATGAAAATACATTGTACTAGGACTAGACATGGGCAACAATGACCTGTGAATGGGGCCAATGTTGAAATTTTTTCAAGTTGTTTCTGTATGCACTGAAATTTCACATGGATAGACTATTTCCATGCCTTAACAATATGGCAGGGGTGGACTCAAATTTGACTCACACACCCACGTGTTTCCATCATCAATTCATCATGTAAACCATAAACCATATACTTCTTTCAAATTAGTGCACAAATTGGTTGACACAAGTTTTAAGTTTGCATCAACCTTTCTTCATTTTTCTTTCACATTATAAATTGTATATTATACATTAATGTCTCTGTGTCATAGTTGTGATGAAAAATCCCTCTTTTTTCGTTCATTGTTTAATCAAAAAAATAAAAATATGTCCTTGCAATACTAGATGCGAGAACATGTGTACTGTCGAATGATTTTTAAAAGGAAAAATGAAAAGACATTGTACTAGGACTAGACATGGGCAACAATGACCTGCAAATGGGGCCAACATTGATTTTTTTTCAAATTGTTTATGTATGCACTGAAATTTGACATGGATAGACTATTCACATGCCTTAATGATATGGGAGGGTTTCTGGACTTAAATTTGAATCACACACCCACTTGTTCCAACCATAAATTCATCATGCAAACCATAAAACCTATATTTCTTTCAAATTAGTGCACAAATTGGTTGACAAAAGTTTTAAGTTTGCATAAGCCTTTCTTCATTTTTCTTTTAGGTTCTACATTGTATATTATACATTAATGTATGTGTTTCATAGTTGTGATGAAAAATACCTCTTTTTCCATTCATTGTTTAATCAACACAATGAAAATATGTCCTTACAGTACTAGATGTGGGAACATGTGCATTGTCGAACGAATTTTAAAAGGAACAACCAAAATACATTGTACTAGGACTAGACATGGGCAACAGTGACCTACGAATGGGGCCAACGTTGAAATTTTTTCAAATTGTTTATGTATGCACTGAAATTTCACATGGATAGACTATTCGCATGCCTTAATGATATGGGAAGGTTTATGGACTCAAATTTTAAAACGAACAATGATAGAAGCACCTATACTTCCCAATGTTTACTCCCCTTGTGACGGATCATGTAGGATGTCATTTGATGGATCTTGTTTGAAATGTGGAACCATAGAAGGAGTAGTTTTTGAGATTCCTTCTAGAGAAAGAAGAACCATTATAATAGGACCATTATACATAACACCATAAAATTGAAAGAAGAACACCTATTATATATAAATTGAGGGTGATAAATCCAAAATTAAAGCTCGTCATTAAAATTCAGTTGTAGAAATTAATGGACATAGGGATTATAGCACCAATTAGATATTCAAAATGGGTGGCCAATCTTGTAGGCCGGGTTTGGAAGAAGGATGGGGAAATATGGCTATGCCAATCACCCACTTCTAAATATGGACATGTTACATAGTAGGTGACTGAATTAGTATCGATGTCTATGATTGATGATTTATTAGGCTATAATCAAGTTTTGGTAGATGAATTAAGGGATTATCTGAAGACACCTTTCACAACCCTGTAGGGGACTTATGATTATGTTTGAATGTCATTCAAGCTGATGAATATTGGTGCAACATTTCAAAGGGCCATGGATCATATCATATCCCTTAAAACTTATAACACCTAAACCCTTTAATAATTCATTTAACCCCTAACTCCTATAACATCTAATACTTAATTAATCTCTAAATTCTATAATTGCTAACCATATAATCACTAACTCTTAGAACCATTATCATCCATAACCCCTAATATAACTCCAATAATTTCTAACTCTTTATAGAACCTACTTCCTAACATTGTAACCTTTAACACCTAATTATTATAACTCAATCACACCTAACCTCTATAAACCCTAATATAACCCATCACTTGTATAACCTTTATAACCTTATAATTCATAGCCACTATCCTCTATAACTTAACCCCTGTAACCCCTTACCTCTAACATGCATCAGTGTTAATTCTTAACTCATATAACACACTCATGGGCTTGCAAACAACCCATACAATGGACGCCTATGTTGGCTCGAGCACTAGTCATTCAAGGCTCTTGAGCTCAAGAATATTCAACAATATCTTGAGGCACTTGTTTTCCTTCCTCAAACATGGTTAAGATCCTATGATATATACTCTATGCACAAAGCCTCCTAATGGAATCCATATCCAACTCTAATGCCAAAAACCCCTTAGTTGATAGGGCTTGTGTTATGGTAATTTGCAGGTGTTGTTCATGGTGATTGATCCTAATAAGTGATGTTTAGGGAATAAGGTCCAAGTTTTTTCCTCCCATCCTAACCATGTAATTTGAGATCAATAAGGTTCAGTTAGGGCTTAAGACCCTTCTTTCCCCCTTAACCTACATGGTAATCCATCAAGACCCATTTCTATTGTACAAAACCTACTCATGGCACCATTATATCATTCTTTGGATTCTAAAGAACATAAACTACAACCCTTAGAACCATTCCTAATGGGGGTTCTAACACATTTTTATTTAGGGCATATGTTTTGGTTTAATCATGGTACTTGTATCCCTCAAATAGTCCAAAAATAACCTACAAGGGTCCTATGCGATGGCTCAAGGACTCGTCCAACACTATATCCGGGGATGTTGTGTGGGTTGTAGTTGTTGTTCATAGAAGTTAAGCCTAAGAATGTTCACTTAGGGAACAAGTCCCTTGTTTCACTCCCTTGATCCTGGTTAGACCTTGAGACCCATTCTTGGTTCAAAACTAACTTATTCACGATGTCCAAATTCCACTTTGAGGTGAATGATATGTTACATAGGTCATATGTGGTGGTTTGACTACTGGGATATGGTAGTTATCTTGCGATGAACATGATCGTCGATTGTATGAATATTTTCTTGCAACTATCGATTGTTCGTCGCTCTTGTGATGACTTGTTGGTCACAGAAAATGGGATATGCAGTTTATCTTGCGACGAACACGATCATCGATCGTATGATAAGTTTGTCAGAACTATTGAATGTTCGTTGCTCTTGCGATGACTTGTTCGTCACAGAAACTAGTATATGTTGTTTCTCTTGCGATGAAGGGGATCATCCATCATTGTCATTCTTGTGATGATTTCATGTTTGTCTTTCTTGCAACGACTTCCATAAGTCATCTCTCTTGTGACAACAACATTATGTCATCACACTTGCGACGTTATCTCAGGTTCGTCACACTTGCCATGAAATATGATGTGACGTTTGAGGGACCCAATATTTGTTGCAATATCCACAACATAGTGTCGCAAGAGCATAGAAATGGCCCTTGCAAAATGACCCAAATTTACTAGTGCAATTAAGAACAAAGATACTTAAATGAAACTTCTGAGATATAGGAAATCACATTAAATCCTTTATTGCTCAAGAATATGTAAATCATGAAAATTTATTGATACTCAACAACTATTATTTCTTTCAAATAGGTAGATAAAGATAAATGAATAACAAAAGAGTTTACAGACTCGTAATAAGGCTCTCAAGAATCTATGATAATTTCATATTACAAAATACAATTTCCCTTTAGGATTTGCAAAATGCACACAATCTGCCTCGATCGTAATCTAAACTCTACCTCTCCAAGGAATATTTCTTCAATCAGGATTCCCCTTTCATAAAGTCATCAAAATTTTCTTATATACTCCTCCTTGTTGATTTTGTTACCTACTAGAAATATGGATCGTTTCCTGAAAATCTACGTAAGATCATCAGAATCTCTTTTACTAGAAAATGTTTGGCCACTTAATATGCTATTTATTTTCCATCTCTTAAACTTAATCAATTGTTGTATTAAGATAATCTTTATTGCCTTTGAGTTCTTGAACTATTTAATTTATTTGACCAAAAATATCTGCTTGAAATATAATCTGCCACCTATTCTTTGAAATACTACAATTGTTGAAATATGTTAGCTACTCTGCCCCAAAATCTCAATTCTAATCTTCTTTGAGATTTTAACGCATAAATATTTGCATCCTCTATGTGCTTGACTATTGAAACTTCCATGTAAAAATCAATGCCATGTGACAAGGAGTATCAATAACAACAATTCTTAAGGACTTCTTTATCAAATAATGATGATGATGAAGGTTTATCCACAACATGGGGATGGATTTGTGCCTTGTTGAATATGAGATGAGTTTGGAAGTTCACCCATAACACTAGGGGATTGTCGACTGTGAAAATGTTGGTATTTAATATTTCCATAGATGGATCAATGTTGGTAG
>ML823588.1:15738-28978 GCA_009831015.1 Picea engelmannii
TGATCCATGATCTTTTCGTCCGATGACTTATTAAAGAATTGTATTAAATGAGCATAAACTAAAATACACCATAAAGAAGGAAAATCTCAAAAGGAAAGAGTCATAAGAATCAAATGTAAACACAAAGAACTTGATAACGGAGTTCGTCCCTGGTGGACTACGTCTCCGAGTCCTGTTCTCAAATGGGTAGGCCCTTTTATTAACTTCACAAAATAATTGGGAAAAATACATAAGTATACCTCATTTTGGAGTTAAGCTACACAATCTTTGCTCAAATCAGAAAAAAAACATCACCACTACATTCGTGGCATCAAATTACCTAAAAATGATTGTCTCCATGCCTCGATCTGAGTCTGGCACTTTCGGTCCCAAGAGACAATCTTGTCTCAGTTTTTGTGCCTGCACCTGCAATTAATGACTAGCAAAATTCTCGAAATTTGTGCCTTGTTCATATGGTCGCACCATTGGTCTCCTCTCCTTGTACACTGGCATAAGTCACTTCTTATAATACAAAGTGGGTAGTTTAACATTAATGGGATAGTTGGCGCATTGGTTATTGGAGGCTATATGAAGGCGTTGGTTGGCGAAGGTTTAGGGGAGATCCTAGGGTCGAACCTGCGGACTCCCATTTTGTTTGGTGTATTGTTATAAACGTTTGGCAGTTGGCTATGTATCGGTGGATATGCCACTAGAATGGTGGACCAACTATATTTGGCGGAGATGCTACTAGAATGGCGGGCGGTGGAATATGCCACCAATCTAGCGGAACCGCCGCCATATTTGGTGGGCTATATATATATATATATTGGATTTTAGGTTTTTGGGCATAATTGGGCATATGCCCACTGCTATGTGGCATCCCATGACTGGGCCATGTGGCAGCCAAACATTGGCCCATGTCACCTCTTTGTATAGTCACCCTGCCATGTCACCTGTCTGTCATGTCATCCTGCCACATGTTGTACGGATTCCATGTCATCCTGCCACGTAGTGTATGGATGCCACGTGGCATGTTTTCATTGGTCCACATGTCGGCCTGAAAATTCCAAAAATGAGTGACACGTGGCAGCCTTTGGTGCTGCCATGCAATCATGACATGTGTCGCCCTCTGTGCTTGCCACGTATGTTGTACGGATGATGACATCGTCCGTATTGATGTTGACCTCAGCACTACGGATGTTGACTCATCCTTGTTGACTAGGCTAGGTTGACCAAAACTTTGACCGTGAATATATTTCGATCCATAACTCCTTTTGACAAGTCGTTTATGTCGTTGGAAAGCTTACGGTGCGCTCTTCGCGATAATTCCATTTCCACTAAGTTTTGGGAACTTTGAATTTTTTCCCTTTCTCTATTTGTTGAAGCCATTATGGGCATTCTGAGTTGCCTCTACGAGTTCTGAGTTGTTCTTAGCCTTCTTTGGATATTTTTTGGATCACACCTTCCCACTGAGAGCTTTTTGGACCACCAAAAGATTTCATCAATCAACTGGTAAGTGAGGGAAGAGTCCCCTCACTTTGTCATTGTCAATCCACTTTGCCTTGCTTGGATGTGTGCCCCTTAATCCTACTCAAAGATAATCAACATCACCCCTGCATGAAGTCCTCGTCCTTCTGTCCAGGATGATATATTCTTGTAACTCATCTAAGTACTCAGATGAAAACTCATCAACTGAAGGTATTGAAACTTCCTCATCCTAATCCATGATCATGGGAGGATCAAAAAGTTTCAATTTCTCTACGTTCATAATGGAGTAAATCTGCATATAAGGTGGAAGATCCAGACGAAAAGCATTGGTACCACTTTTATCCAAGATAGTGAAGGGTCCATAACGAGTGGGCTTGAGTTTCTTTCCTTCACCCTTCAATCTCTCCTTGTTGATGTGAATCCATACCCGGTCTCCAACCTAGAACTGATGATCAACCCTATGTTTGTCATGTCGAGCTTTATATTGTGCTTGACTTTTCTCCAATTGTTCCCTAACTGCCTGGTGTATCTGTTGGATCCTCTGGATGAACTTGCGGGCTCTGTCCTCTGTTCGTTCTTCATTCACATCGGCATCTCTCCCATACATCAATTCCAAAGGAACCTTGGGTAGGTACCCAAAACATGTCTCAAAATATGAACTCCGAGTGGATGAATGTAAAGCTCGGTTGTAAGCATGTTGTACATAGGGTATTTGTTCATCCCACAACTTGGGATGCTTGTTGCAGTAGCCTCGAAGAAAAATTACCACTGTTTTGTTTACCACCTCTGTCTGTTCATCGGTCTGTGGATGTAAAGAAATGCTCCTCTTCAATTTGGTGTCCATCATTCTCCACAAGCTAGTCCAAAAATCCCCAAGGAATCGAGTACCTCGATCCGAGACAATGGATGTGGGTAACCCAAAGTGAACCCAAACATATTGAAAGAAGAGATTAGAAGTCTACTCAACAATGATATGATTTTTACATGGCATCAAGATACACATCTTGTTGAACCTATCTACTACAACATACAAATATTCATGACCCCCTTTGGTCATTGGTAAACCCCCTACAAAATCCATGGAAATGCTTTCCCATGGATGGGATGGAACAGGAAGTGGTGAGTATAGCCCCAGTTTTCTATTAGTGGGCTTACAAGTAGAACACATCACACACCCCTTTACATATTTAGTTACAATTGCTTTTATTTGAGGCCAGTAACAAAACCTCTGCAAATGAGCCATAGTTTTTCCTACCCCAAAATGCCCAGACACAAGAGAAGTGTGAGCTTCTCGTATTACACAGACTCGTTCACTTGTAGGAATACATAGCTTTCCAAGATGGTAGAGTAGTTTTCCCTACAGACAATAGTTCTCTATCTGTGCACCATGGGTTAGCTTCTCATATACTTCTTTAAAATCTTCATCGATGGCATATTGTTCTACATAGCTATCATGAGATAAATAAGTATTCTTAAAAATAATAGAAGTAGCAATAAGAGGTCTAGAAAGCATATCGGCTACCTTGTTACTTGTACCCTTCTTGTACTTGATTACCAAATGAAATTGTTGTAGAAAACCCATCCATATGTAGTCTCGAGATTGTTACAGTTTGGTACGTGCTTGGAGATACTATAAGGGGTGGTGATCTGTATGTACGATTGTTTCCTTCCCTAACAAGTAGTGCTTCCATTTCTTTACGCTTTGAACTAATGCATACAACACTTTATCATACGTAGGATAGTTAACAACAACTTGGTTAAAAGTTTCAGAGTGGTAACAACTAGTCTTACGATATTGCATCAATACTGCACCCATGGTGTATCTGATGGCATCTGTCTCGATCTCAAAAGGCTGTTGAAGATTCGGCAGTGCTAATACTGGTGCGGTACTGATCTTCTTCTTCAAAGTGTCGAAAGCTTTTTGTTGATTTTCTTCCCACTGAAAAGTGTTCTTCACACTAGTTAAGGCATGCAAAGGAGCTTCTATAAAGGAAAGGTTTGAAATGAACCTCCTCTAATACTGGAATGCACCTAAGAAGCTTTGAACCTCTGTTACATTTTTTGGCTCAGGCCAATTTACAATTACTTCAATTTTGGAAGGATCAATTTTCAATTGTCCTCCTCCTACAATATGACCTAAGTATACAAGTGGTCTTGCAAAATTCACATTTAGACATTTTACATACAACTTTTCCCTTTGTAAAGTATACAATACTTGCTTTACATGCCTCACGTGTTCATCCCAAGTCCCGCTAAAAATAAGAATGTCGTCTAAATACACAATCACAAAGTCATCTAGGAAAGGCTTGAATACATCATTCATCACACACATGAAAGTTGTTGGAGCATTACAAAGCCCAAACGACATAACTAACCACTCAAACAATCCCTATTTGGTTTTAAAGGCAGTCTTCCATGCATCTTGTTCTGCGACCTTGATTTGATGATATCCACTGCACAAATCCAACTTAGTGAAATAAACAACATTCTTCAATTGATCAAGTAAATCATCTATACGAGGAAGAGGGTATCGATTTTTCACCGTGATTTTATTTAAAGCCCGATAATTGACACACATTCTCCATGTGTCATATTTCTTTGGCGCCATCATGATCGGAGAACCAAAAGGAGATGAACTGGGCCTGTTGACCCCTTGATCCAATAATCCTTGTACTTGCTTCTTGATCTTTGTCATCTCCACAAATGACATCCTGTACATGCTCACATTAGGAAGAGGAGAATCTTGTTGAAGATGTATCTCATATTGGATTTCCCTCTTAGGACGTAATCCATCTGGTTCCTGAAAAATATCATCATACTTAGAAAAAATATCAATTAATTCCTTTTTATGAGATGGATCACACCCTTGGAAAGCGTTGGATGTCCTGACATCTTTCTCTCTTACAACCATGAGTACATATCTCTTATTAGTGTTTATGATTATTTTCATTTGTCCTGCTCTAACAAGTGTTGTATTTACCCTCATGTTGTGAGCTCTAACAATATATTCCACTCCCCCCTTAGTAAGTTAGTATTTGTTCTCATGACGAAACAAGACTGCTTTTCTATCATAAATATAAGGACTTCCCAACACTATGCCACATATATCAAGCGATACAACATCCAAATCCACTTCATCAATCAACTTTGAAGAAATAGCAAATCTGATCCTACATTGTTTGGTGACATTAAGTATTGTTTTATCACATACCCAACCAAGAGGATAAGGCTTCAGATGTGGTTTCGTTTCAAGACCCATCTTCTTGACAAGTGCTTCAGATATTAAGTTTACTTGGGAACCCGAATCAAATAATGTATCTATCTTAGTATGTTTAGATACAACTTTTATGTGAAATAACTCATTCCTCTTTTGTTCATCAACATGAAATTCATCATTGGAACTTGAACTAGCATGAAGAGAATCTTTACCTTGTACTCCAACTGTTGTGATCTTTCCTTCATCTCCTGAATCGAAACCAAGATCTTGTTGCACTGTAGCAACGATTTTTGTCTTCCCCTTTCCACTGAATTGTTTCAGTTTCTTTTCTGGATGCATTTTCCAACAATGTTCATCATTGTGACCACTTTTATTGCAATGAGTGCAAGATGGATTTCCTCCTTCTCTCGTCACTATGACAGTCTTCTTATCCTTCCTTTTAAACTTCTTGAAAGGTTTATGTGGGAGATTGGAAGGTTTCTTCGTGGGATCTTCTTGAAATGTTTCCCTCTATTTTGAAGGTGAGTGGCTTGCACACAAACTTCGTCAAGACTAGTGGGGTTAAACAAGAGAAAAGTATGACGAATATAACTGTGAAGTGCGCCAATATACTTCATTAAAGTTTCATAAGAATCCAAAGGAATGTTCAATGCAAGAGATTTCTTCCTAAATTCTTCTGTGAAACTTTGTATAGTTTGACCTTTACTTTGCCTTAAAGTTTGCCATTCCATCATTGCTTTATGTAAATACCCTAATGGATAGAACTGCTTCCTTATCTCTGATTTAAATTCTGACCATGAGTAAAGAAGATTACCACACTTACTTCTGTCCTGAAGCTTGCTCTCCCACCATACGAGAGCGGTGCCTTCCAACCGAAGAGAAGCCAGTTGCATTTTAACTTCCTCTTCATCAATATGTTGAACACAACAATATACTTCAACCTGTTGAATCCAATTATCTAGATTTTCAGGATTAACATCTCCATTAAACATAGGTAAAGAAAATTTTACATCAAGCTTTAATATTTGTTTCTTAAAAGAGGATTTATGGCTAGAATGATGAGAATGATGAGAATGCTTAGAGAAAAAGAACTAGAACTTGAAGGTGAAGATGGAGACTCAAGAGGATCTCCGCCAGCCCCTTGGTTTACTGAAGCATCACCATCTGCATATACTTCATTTTTCTTCCCTTTCTTCTTCATCCTCTTCTCGTAATCTCCATACATTCATTCGACCATTTCTGACATGCGATAAAATACCATGTGAAAGTTTTTCTCTTGTTCATCACACTTGTCCTCTTCTGCCATTTTCTTCCTTCGGGATGCACGACCAACTTCGAGATTGAAAGTCTTAAGAGTTCCTTCACCCTGCTTATGCTTGGCCATAGTAAGCATTCATACTCAACAATTCAAGTCAAGGATGACTGCTCTGAAACCAACATGATCCATGATCTTTTCGTTCGGTGACTTATTAAAGAATTGTATTAAATGAGCATAAACTAAAGTACACCATAAAGAAGGAAAAGTTCAAAAGGAAAGAGTCATAAGCATCAAATGTAAACACAAATAACTTGATAACGAAGTTCGTCCCTGGTGGACTACGTCTCTGGGTCCTGCTCTCAAATGGGTAGGCCTTTTTATTAACTCCACAAAAGAATTGGGCAAAATACATAAGTATACCTCATTCTGTAGTTAAGATACAAAATCTTTGCTTAGATCAGAAAAAAAAATCACCATTGCATTCATGGCGTCGAATTACCTAAAAATGATTGTCTCCACGCCTCGATTTGAGCCTGGCACTTTTGGGCCCAAGAGACAATCATGTCTTGGTTTCTGTGCCTGCACCTACAATTAATGACTAGATAAATTCTCAAAATTCGTGCCATGTCCATACGGCCACGCCCTTGGTCTCCTCTCCCCGTACACTGGCAGAAATCCCTTCTTTTAATACAAAGTGGGCGGTTTAACATTAATGGTACCGCTGGCACCCTGGTTATTGGAGGCTATATGAAGGCGTTGGTTGGCAGAGGTTTAGGGGAGATCTTGGGGTCGAACCCGCAAACTCTCGTTTTGTTGGGTGTATTGTTATAAGCGTTTGGCAGTTGGCTATTTAGTCAGCGGATATGCCACTAGAATGGCGGACCGACTATATTTGGTGGAGATTCTACTAGAATGGTGGGCGGTGGAATATGCCACCAATCTGGCGGAACCACTGCCATATTTGGCGGGCTATATTAATATATATATTTTTTTTGGATTTCTGATTGCTGGGTGTCATTGGGCATTTTCCCACTGCCACGTGGTAGCCCATGACTAGGCCACGTGGCAGCCAAACATTGGCCCATGTCACCTCTTTGTACAGTTACCCTGCCACGTCACATGTCTTCCATGTGTTCTGTACGAACTGCCACATGGCATGTTTTCATTGGTCCAGATGTCAGCCTGAAAAGTCCAAAAATGAGTGACATGTGGCAGCCTCTGGTGCTGCCACATTGTAATATCCCTAAGGTCAAAACCAATTGTAATGTAAATGAAAATGTACTTAAGCTGGTGAGTTGATTTGATATCATTTTGTATGCACATTCCATGGCATAGTGCGCGCATGTACTGCGCAGTGAAATGATGAAGTGTGCACATTCCAGGATACCGCGCACAACATCTTAAGTGTGCGTGATTGTGAGACCAACGAGCCTTTGTATATATGCTATGTTTTATAGGCTGGTGAGCCAGTTATTATAAGCTAGGATGCTTATGTTTTGATTAGGCCGGAGAGCCTAGATGTTAAAGGCCAGTGCGCCTGTTTTTGTACATGTCTCATATTTAATATAAAATACATCGTTGTGCGTAGACCGACCGTGATAAAAGAAATGGGGGACTAAACTCCACTAGTTAGGGAAAGGAAGGGGCTAAGCTAAGGAAAGGGGCTAAGCTAGGGAGCTTAAGCCAAAAAGGAATATTATATTAATATTTCTTAAAGTATAAAGTATGGGTAATTATTTTATCCTAAGTTCTAAAGTTGGGGCCAAGTGGGCCAAAGTAGCTCCCAACATGAAAAGTGTCAAGTTGGGGAGATGCATACGTATTTTTGGGACTTAGTTCATTCCCTATCACTCTCTTCCAGGATTCATCCATCATTCAACCATTATTCCATGACCATTGAGATATACTCGTACATTTATGTCACTATACCTGAACCTATATCCATAACCATACTTGTTTGTGTAGCTGGTTAGCTTGGGAGTTGGACTAAAGAAACGGGTTGTCAGGCCCATGGGATATTGAAGAGGCGGGTTGTCAGGTCCGTGAGCAATTCTCTGGATGAGAGAATTGCTGGGAATTGATTTCCTGAAGGTGCTAAACTGCAGCTACAGTACTCTGAGACTTCCTATCCGGCATGTTGTTGAAGCCCTGGAATGGAAGTGGGGCAGCCGAGAGATTGTTGAGCAGAGAAGGGGCACACTTCCTGGGGTGGGACATGCATGTGGGGAATGAGGGACTGTAGGCTGTTAAGTGAGTGAGCACCTGAGACAAAGTCTTTCCTGTTGTCTATGAGCCTTTAGCCTGGTTAGGAATCCCTTTACCCCGGTGGAATTTAGTCCCAGCTCGGGGGTGACTCACTGTTGAGAGTGATGAACAGTGTGGTCTAAGGCTGGGAGGTTCATGGACGGTCTGCACACAGTTGGTGATATGTTGACAAAGATAAGTGTTAATTGTGTGATAAAGTTACATGCTACATTGTTATTTACGTGTTTATTTTATGGGTTTCTCCTAGGCATGATTATAACTGTCTATATGTTTATGGGTATTTCTCGTATATGCTGCATGTATGTGTTTACTGCTATTTCAGTATGAATTCGTGCATTTACATAAAGTATTTGTCTGTTACGTTTTATATATATATTTCCACAAGAGCTCTGTGTGTATATAATTTAATTACATGCAGTTCGAAAAAGTTATGTGGCATAGCTCAGTATGATGTTGGGTTTGTTACAGTATGTTCCGTAAAGAGAACATAAGTGTTCTCTGGCGTAGCGTGGCCCGACATGGATGGTCGAGGACGTTACAATATGGTATCAGAGCTTCAATTTTCAACACTGAGCCTGGATGGGTCGAACAAGTTGAGTTGAAGCGAAATTTTACAGAGGATTTATTTCGAAGTGGCCAAATTTCGAGTTGCAGAGCGTCCAGCTAATATGGTACAGAAATTGGGAAAAATCCCCAATTTCGGTTGGTAAATTCATGGGGAAATTAAGAAATTCGTCCATGTGGTAAGTTATTATTGATTTAATATCTATTCTAGCAAATTCAGACAGTAAAGCCATGACAGATGGAGCGGAATTCGTAATTAAAATTCTCAATTCGTGAATTGATTTGGGTGAATTCATTCCAGAAATGTCAACCCACAACGATCTGTTTCTATAGAGGTTGAACTGGTGTTACCAGGTTGAAATTGAACGAATTTCGTGGTTGCAGAATGTCTATGGTAAATTGGGGAAAAAGTTAGGAAAAAGCCTCAATTTATGCAGTGGAATTCACGAGGATTTGATGCGCATAAAGGTGAATGTGCACAGGTGGGCGCACTAAAAATGCATGATGCGCTGTGAAAAGATTGTGATAGGTAAAATTTGGCACTGCGCGGCAAGATATTGGCATGCTGCTGTGCGCGCTAAATTTCGGTGCCGCGTGGAAAAATGTTAGTGTGCGCGTGTGCACGTTAGATTTTGGTACCACGCAGAAAAATAGTGGTTTTCTGGTGCACGTGCTAAATTTTGGCACCACGCGGAAAAATGTTGGTGTGCGAGTGCGAAAGCTAAATTTGGCATTGTGTAGTGTGCATACGCATAAGAAGTGTGCGCGGTGTGGAAATTCATAATAATGGTGCGCGTGATGTGCGCAGTATTGGCACAACGCAATGGAGTATGGTAGTTGCGCACACAATGTGGGTATATTTTGTCGCGCAACAGTTTAGTGAATGGTGCGCGCAAAGTATTGGTGCTCAGTGGGGTGTATTAAAATTTGGCATGGTGTAGCATATCGAGTGAGATGTGCACAGAATATCAACGCGCGGTACAAAAAAAACTGCGCGCGGTGGATATTGGCACGCAACATGAAAGTAGTGCGCGCAAGTTATTGGCGCGACAGAGAAGTGATACACAGTGGTTTTAAAGTGCGTGAAGCACGATTTACCTTATGTTGTTGCTGCACATGGTAAATATGGGTGTACAGGTTGAAATTTGTGCGCATGAAGTCGTTTGAAGGGCGAAAAATAGAAGAAAATCAACGAACTTCTACGACATTTTATATCATTTGAGCGTCATCTTTTTGCAGCGCGTTTTTGAGGGCCTTAAGAGCATTTTTAGCAACTCAAAAACCACGAGACAGTAGTGTACCAAAGGTACATTACGTCTCTATAGCTCAAATTAAAGAGCTTGGATAGAGCTTTCTAATGGTGTCAACTATTCGTCAAATAGAGCTTTTATGAGAAAGTTACAGTACAAACAGTGAAGGGCAAAATGTAAGACCAAACTAACTACAAAGGGTCGTAACTTTCTGCTCCAGAATCGGATTGAGGCGCAGGAGCAGTCAATGGAAATTTATTGAGCCATAGAAGACACCCCCATAGCTGAATAAATTTCTGGGCATGCCTAATATGTTTAATATGGCAAAGAAGGTACCTGTAGCATTCCAGACCAAAAACACAAATTGGCCTAGAACTTCAACAGGCTGTAACTAGCAGCCCAGAATCCAGAATGAGGTGAAACTTGGAAAAAATGTCCATAATATGTATATGAAGAAACCCAATTGAGATCCTACGAAATATCCAATGGATTAGATGCAAAAATGCATAATTACAGCGCAGAGTTGCGCCAAGTTGAAAAATGGACAGAAAAAGTAATGGATAATTTTCAAATAGTCATAACTTTCTGCTCAAGACTCGGAATTGAGCATGTGAGCAGGCGTTGGAAAGGTCTTGGACAACAGAATATAATTACCCACCCATAAAATTGATCCAGGCATTCAAATTTTCAGGAAATCAGAAGAAAGGATTATGATATATTATTGAACCAAAATGGTTCATATTTTTCATAAAATTATTGAAATAGTTAGCCTGACAAAGTTTTGTTGACTGCACATTTTGCAAAGTTAAAAACAACTAGATTAGATCAAGATCAACGCAAATTCCATAGGAATGTAAGAGGCACAGGGGACTTTCATTCAAGAACATGAGATCAAAGGAATGGATGTCCATTTGGGCATTGAAGGAACAAACTCCAATGGACATGGAGATGAAAGGAATGAAAACATGAATATGATAGAGACCATTAAGAATTTATAGAAGGATGTCCAAAGACATAAAGCTGATAATGAAAGGCTTATGAAAGACAAGGATAAGCAATATGACTTCAACATGAAGTTATTGCAGAGCTTGAACATAATAGAAAATAAATTGGACAAGGAGAGTGGCTCAAACAAATCGGGAAGTCACAGGTCTCATGATGAGAAAAGAAAAGCAAGAAGTGTTAGCAGAAATCACCATCACTCCCCTAAGCACTCCAATAAGAGGGCACACAACAGCTCAATTCCATCCCTTGTCATAAAGCATAAGAGGTCTGGGGTGGATGAGCTACGAGGTGAAATGAACAAAATCAAACCTCCTACATTTGATGGTGAGCACAAGAAGGATGAAGATGCAGAAACATGGTTGTTGGGCATGAGAAAGTATTTTCAATTACATTTGTATTCTTCTCATGCAGAAGGTAGAATTGCCATCTATCAACTCAAGGGAAAGGCATCCATGTGGTGGGATCAGCTTGTGCAGGTGCAACACATTAAAGAGAAAAGTGTTACTTGGAGAGAATTCAAGAAGTATTTTGAGAAGAAATTCTTGACTAAGAGATACTATTACAAGAAAATGAAAGAATTATTTGAACTCAATCTTGGTAGTATGACCATAGATGAATATGAAAGAAGGTTTTAGAACTGTTGAAGTATGTCTCTTTCATCAAGGATGAGACAATTAAGATTCAAAGGTATTTAAGTGGATTGTCGTCATTCATCAGTGACAAAATACAGTATGATGATCCAAATACATTGGAGGAGACCATAAGGCAAGCTAAATGTCTTTATGAACAGCAGAAAGCAAGGCCAACTTTCCAAAGAGCTCGTGAAGACAAAAAGAAGTTCAAGATGGATCAGAGGAAGAGGGGAAATAAGCCACCATTCTTCAGAAATAGTACTCAGGGACAACAAGCTCCTAAAGAGCCCAAAATGATTGAAACAGGGGGTCAAAGGCCAAGGCAACCACCTATTCAATGTTGGGGTTGTAAAGGAGATCATATGTTAAGAGATTGTTCTCACAAAGGTGAAAAAGGGATAATTGTTCACAATGTACAACAAGCTAAAACAATGGAGGACATGGGAAGAAATGTGCCAAGGATCTATGCAGCCCTAAACAACAAGCAAGCAGAGTATCAGTCTCATATGATTGAAGTGGAAGGTATGATTAACAGCCAAACCATTGCTATTTTAATTGATTCAGGAGCTAGTCATAGTTATATAGATCCTAAGATGGTGGAAAGTTTGCATTTTCCAAGAAGCAAGCATATGGGAAATCTTGGTTGGTACAGCTGGCTACGGGAGCCAAAATAAAAGTTAATGATATGGTTAAGTCATGCCTCATGGACATGAATGGACTGAACACAAGGGAAGATTTGAACATCTTGGCTTTAGGTTCCTATGTCTGTCTAATTGGGATGGATTGGTTGGACCAACATCATGCTCTCTTAGACTGACATAACAAAGCATTTACTTGCTTGGATGAGGAAGGGAGCCTAATTCCCAGGGCAACAACCATCAGAGAAATTTCAGCATTACAGCTGAAAAAATGTTACAGAAAAGGGTGTCAAATATTTGCAGTTCATATGGAAGAGACACCTAAAGATAAGGTGTCAAATTTGGAAGATCATGCAGTCTTGGAAAATTTTGAAGATGTGTTCAGGGAGGTGCCAGGACTACCCCCAAAGAGAGATATTGATTTCTCTATAAACTTAATGCCTGGAGTAGCTCTAGTGTCAAAGACTCTTTATAGAATGAGTACACCAGAGCTTAAGGAGTTGCAAATGCAGCTTGAAGAACTTTTGAAGAAGGGGTATATACGCCCAAGTTTGTCACCTTGGGGAGCCCCGGTCTTGTTTGTGAAGAAGAAAGATGGAACATTAAGATTGTGCATTGATTTCAGACAGTTGAATAAAGTGACTGTTAAAGACAAGTATCCTTTGCCAAGGATTGATGATCTTTTTGATCAATTGAAGGATGCAAAGATATTTTCAAAGATAGATCTTAGATCAGGATACCATTAGGTAAGGATTAAAGAGGAAGATATCAACAAGACCGCCTTTAGGACAAGGTATGGTCATTATGTTAAGAACCAAACATCAATATAGCATATAAAAACCTCAGGAAAAGTACTCAACGCCTTGAAAAAGAGATAATTTCAGATAATAAGCCTCTTCGAGGGGGAAACCTCCTTTTACCCCACTTAAATGTTCAAGTACAAG
>ML823588.1:72164-82619 GCA_009831015.1 Picea engelmannii
ATATATATATATATATATATATATATATATATATATATATATATATATATATATATATATATATATATATATATATAATTTTCTAATAATTTATTATTCATTCAATTTTATTCTTAATTTTGATAACTCATTTATAAAATTAAAATTAACAAATATTTTTTATAATTAATTAAATTAATAAAAATAATATAAGTAATTAAATAATAAAAAATAAAAAATATATTATTTGATTTTTAAAATATCACTCAATAAAATAATAATTATATTTTTATGATTAATTAGATTAATAAAAATAATATAAACAATTAAATAATAAAAAATACACATATATTATTTAATTTTTTAAATATCACTCAATAAAATAAGATTGAAACATTAAAGACAATATTATCCCATCATCTTTAAATAGATAACCATTTACTAGAATTACATGAAAGTAATTGGTTAATTTAATGAATGCATTAAACGTGAAAACTTCGATAAAGGGTTGAGGCATCTTCCAAAAAAAAGACAAGTCAAAAGTTTCAGAGAGATGTTCATAATAACAATGGGTCATCTTTGGCAAGTTGTAAATATAAATCATTCCTTCATTGATGTCTTTGGTCTTTTCAATGGTGAATCAATAAAAAAATTTAAAAAAAATGATTGAAATTGATTGCAATGACACTTTCTTCATATTTTATTTTAACATTTAATCCATTCTCCAACCTCCACTCACCTTCCATCCAATCTCATTTCTTCTCATTTCTCCACCTCGCGTTGATCCATTGAACAAACATATATTTGAAAGGACAAAAATGAGTGATTTTTTATTTTCTAAAAACTATTTAGCATTTTGTCTTGTTCATCCAATATCAAGATAGTATATTCTTTCAATAAAGGTATACATTATAGTTCATACATTATATTTTTGTTAGGTACTAATTTATGAATAATTAATAAAGCATTATTTGGATTCTAAATCTATGAATAATTAATTAAAATAAACTTCTATGTTAATGGACATATAGTAGAAGGATATGATGGACGAGGTATTGAGATACATGTTCATCATCAATACTACCTTAATAAAGATTTGACAATGTTCCAATCAAAATCTTCATGACTAACCCAAATGAAACATGTGGCAAGAGGACTAACCCACATGAAACATGTGGCAAGAGGAGTGCGATATATAAAGAGAATTTCTTAAAAAACATTGAATTAAGAGGAAATCAAGAATCATCATTATGTCTCGGAAAATTTTAGCTAATTATCTAAACATCTCAATTAAAGATTAAAAACCACAGATTCATCTAAATCACAATGAACAAGAGAATCATCATATCAACAATTTTCCAATAGTAATAACTCATTGGTTTTCCTTAATGTGTCATTTACTAAGGTATATCCTTTAGAAAGATTAAAACCCACTTAATCTTCCAAATGCTTCATACACTTTTCAACAAAGAACCGGCCATCCATTATCTATTATTAAAAAAATCCTTAAAAATAAAATATAACACACTTTAAAAAAAACATATCACTGTAAAAAAATATTACAATCTAAACCAACCATTTTAACATAACAAATAAACTTTACCATGTCCATGAACGGAATATCAATAAAAAAACATACTTCTCAAAAACCATGTTATTATGAAGATTATGGTTGAGATAGAAAAATGGTCCACTATCTTTTGACATGGAAAATCAACTTTATCAAGTCATTCAAACATGGAATATTTACTTTAAATTTAGCCTTTCAAATTTCATTATCAAATCCATAGTTTGGACATTTTATCCAAAAGCGTAGAACCATATTTTGAACACTTTTATTTGACAAAAAGAAGGGATGTGAAATTCCAAGCCCGTTAGGACTGTAAATTTGTTAATTTATTTTGTGGTTTGTCCGTTGTTCACATGTCTTCCACCATACAGTGACAGGGAGAGTCATTAACAGCTGGAAGCAACTTGGCTTGACTCTGACGTTGTCGACATTCATTCGTACTCAACAGGTGGGGATGGTTGGTTTAGGTTCTGTTATTCGTCTCTAAGAGAATGGTAATGGTGATGGTGAGAAGAAGATAGTTCTTGGTGATGGTGAGAAGAAGATAGTTCCCAAGGGAAGGGAAATGTGTATTTTCAAATTTGAGCGACAGTTACCTCATTTAGATATAATACTTGGAACAAAAATGGTAGATTGCCATTTATAGTTCTTGGTTTTTTCTAGGGTTTGGACTTTTTTTGGTATACTGGGTGCTATCTAATGGCGGTTTGGGTTGGCCACCTTACTTTTCATCGTTTTCTGATAGGATGGTCTTTTTTTTTATGGTTTTTTTAGAGGCATGCTAGCGTCCCATCTTCACGAGTGATTTAACCCTCTTTCATACCGGGTGTTTATTCCACTGTACACCTGACGCTCATTTTAATGAATGAATGGAACATTCCATAGTTCATTAATGACTTTTCTTTTGTTGTATTAACCCTCGGGATCAATTAGTTGGGGGTCCTACCATGTGCAGGGTGAGTGGCAGAGTCAAGGACTGAAGACACTTGATGAGATTGGTTAACATAGGCTATTGACATGATGGGCACCCTGGACGAGGAGGAGTGGGATCAAGAGGATCTCTTTAAGACTGTGGATGAGTTATGCCACTTAAATAAGGGTGGTGGAGTTTTAAATGCGATTTTATGACCACCTAATAACTTTCCTGCATCATTACCGACTAGCAATCTACCACACAAGCCATTATTGTTAGTCCCTCCAGGTAGCAAGCTCTCTAGTTCAAAACAGCCAGGACTAAGTGGTGTGGAGAAGCGGGGGAAGGAAGTAAAGGCTGTTAACAGTTTCGGTGTTACTCAGAATGGTAATGTTATACAACCTGAAATTTTCTCCAAGCAGTTGGATAAGGGAGGGATAGGCTCACCGAGAGAGGTACTACGTGTGAAAGATATCAACCATAAGAGAACAGTGAGAGCCTTGAAACCAAAAAAGTCGCGTAGACGCCTGGTGGTAAGTATGGATGTCAGTTTAGCTGAAACTTGTAGGTTATCTCTGTGTGCTCTTGTTGGAAGAATTGCAAACAAGACAAGGTCAGCCATTACTCTTGGGGAATGGATGAAGAAGGCGTGGGTTCCCATTATCGGGTATTCTCCTGAATTTTCCTTACTTCCCTGTGGTTGGTTTGGTTTGATTTTTAAGAGCCTGGAGGACACTGAGCTCATTAGAGGAGGGTTTTGGGATTTTGAAGGGGGCAGTTTGATGTTGAAGCGGTGGAGGACAGGGTTTGATCCTTATAAGGATTACTTTAGTTACAGACATGTGTGGGTACTTCTACCTGGGCTCTCACTCAACCTTTTGAATAAACCTGCTCTGTCGGCTATAGGTAATCTTTTAGGGAGATTTTTAAAGCTGGATGAAGTGGGTTTACGGTCGGAAGATAAGCGCATGGCTCGTATTCTTGTAGAACTGGACTTGCACGCAGGACTTATGGATAGCATTGAGATTGAGTGGCGTGTCCAGGTACTAACTTAGACTCGGGGGTGCTTAGAGGCATGAAAGCCTTGGCCAGGGCTACGTCATGATCCTCCTCTCCCTGAACATTAGAGGGGTGGGAGGCCCCCTTAAATTTCCTTCTTTGAGAAGATTGATGAAACTCAATAATCTGAGTATACTTTTCCTTCTGGAGACTTTAGTTGCAGAAGATAAGGCAAGAATTTTCATGAATTATTTGTGTCCGTCATGGATGAATTGTGCATTCAGTGTTGTTGGGAAGTCGAGAGGATTCCTTGCTGCATGGGACCCGAATGTTTTTTATCTAAATCCTTTTCTTTGTGCTAGTGGACTATTATTGATAGGTACATTCATCCTGGCTAAAAGGAGTTTCACCTTTATTAATGTTTATGGCTCGTGTTCAGAGAGAAGGCAGTTTTGGGAGTGGGTGGATGCTTCTGGGCTATTAACTCAGCCTAATTTGATCCTGGCTGGGGATCTGAACTTCTCCTTGGGCTCAGTGGAATTTTGGGGGACGATGGCTTTGTCGGATTCCTTAGCAGTTTTTTTCAAAAATCTTTTGGCAAAGAATCACTTGGTTGACATTCAACCTTCAGAAGTCATGCCCACCTGGCGAAATGGTCATAGTGGTGTGGAGTATATTCAAAAAATATTGGACAGAGTGTGTGTTTCCGACTCTCTCCTAGTTGACTCTGTCAAATTCCGTTCCTGGGTAGAATATCCTTATATTTCAGACCATGCGCCAATCTTGTTTCATTTGGATTTTGGCTTTAATTCAATTTCTTACCCCTTCAAATTCAATCCAGATTTGATGAAAGATGTATCTTTTGTCTGATTGGTTCAAGAAGTTTGGAATAACCAAGAACTTTCTGCATTGGTAGGGCCACAACATAGATTGATTATGAAATTGAAGTCCCTCAAGTACTGGGTAAAGGAATCGATAAAAAAAAGAAAAGCTGATGAATAACGTTTACTTCTTTCCATAGAAGAGGAAATTGTGGAATTTTCCTCGCACAGTAGAGCGCATGACATTGCACTTGATGTGGGTTCTCATATCAAAGATTTGGAATTGAAAAGGAACAAGTTGTTGTTAGCAGAAGAGGAACGCTGGCATCAAAAGAGTAGGGCTACGTGGATCAAGAGTGGTGACAAAAATACGACATATTTTCACCACTATGCCAGCTTCAGGCGCAACAAAAAACACCTGTGGGAGGTCATGGATGAAATGAATTGGGTTCACAAAGGGCAGGAGGCTATAAAGAGTGAAGCAGTCAGGCATTTTAGCAACTTTTTTAAAGAATCAAATCATATTATCAATGAAGAACATATAGCAAATGCTGGTCTATATCAAAGGTTTGTTACTGAGGAGGAGGTCATTACTCTTGAGATCCCATGTACTACAGATGAAATTAAAGAAGTTCTTAAGGGTTTCACTAAGGACAAGAGTCCTGGTCCCGAAGGTTGGACGATTGAGTTTTTTCTCAACTATTTCGACTTGGTAGCCAATGATTTGTTGGAGGCTGTGGAGGAATCCCGTCTATTGGGAGAAGTAAAGAGATCTTTGAACTTGACCTTCATCACTTTAATTCCTAAGGTCAATGGTATAGCATCCTTTGAGGATTTCTACCCGATAACTCTATGTAATTTATGTTATAAAATTATATAAAAAATTATTGCAAAAAGGATAAGGCCCATTCTGTCATGTGCATTATTTGAGGAACAATTCAGCTTCTTGAAGGGGAGGCAGATTACAAATGCCATTGGGATGGCCCAGAAATGTCTGCATAGTATCCGCGAGAAAAAAATTCAAGCATTAATCCTAAAGATAATTTTAAAGAAGGCCTATGACTGTGTTAGTTGGGATTACCTTAGACTGGTGCTTTTGCAATGTGGATTTGGGCTACCGACGATAAGATGGATCATGGGATGTGTTAGTTCAACAAAATATGATATCTTAATCAATGGAGAACCTATAGATTTTTTTATCAATGGCAGAGGGCTAAGACAAGGGTGCCCTTTGTCTCCCCTACTCTTCATTCTCGTTATGGAAGGACTGAGTCTGGCATTAAAAGATAGCCAAGAAAAAGGTAACATTACAGGTATAAAAGTTTCAAGGTATATTAAAGTCCTCCATCTTCTTTTTGTCGATGATATTCTTATTATGAAAAAAGCCTCATTATCAGAATGGATGGAGATAAAAAGAATTCTGAATATCTTCTTTGAGGCATCTGGTTTGGTGATTAATGTCCACAAAACATCTTTTCTTCATTACGACATTCAACCTTCTGTTCTGGATTCCTACAAGCCTGTTTTTCATTATAACTTTCTTTCTTTAGCATCTGGTTTTAAGTATCTTGGTTACTTTTTAAAGATGGACAGGTATAATGTTGATGATTGGAATTGGCTCATAGAGAAATTTGAAAAGCGCATTAGCCATTGGTGTAATCAATGGTTGTCTATTGGAGGCTGTCTTGTGTTAATTAAAATGGTATTGGAAAGTCAGCCAGTCTACTGGCTTGCTTTATCAAATCTACCAACTTCGATTCTGAATCATTTACATCAGTTGATGTTTAATTTCCTCTAGTCTGGTTCTAGAAATAAAAGAAGAATCCATCTCTACAACTGGCAACTTTTAGCACAGCCAAAACTGTATGGAGGATAGGGCTTGAGGAATCTTCATAGCTTTAGTATGGCTATGGTGGCCAATACTTTATGGAGAGTATTAATGAAAGAAGGTATGTGGCATCCTGTTATCATAGATAAGTATCTCAGATCTTGCTCGGTTGTGGGATGGCTCAGGACGGTCACAGTTTCTTCGACAAGGGGCTCTTATGTATGGAAGTACTTACTAAAATCGATTCATATTCTGTTGCATTGGATTGGATGGTATCCTGGTGCGAGGGATTCCATTCTGGTTAGCAAGGATTACATTATGGGTATGGGTGATAAAGCTATTCTTTCAAATGATTTAATCCTTGAATTAAATCGAAGAGGAGTGTACTTTCTCTCTCAGGCTAGTTGTGATCAATGTCCGGGTATAACTGGAACTAAGTGGCATACCAGTGATGATTTGGGGCTTGGTGGGTGACTAGCTTCTAAGTGGATGTGTTTTCAGAAGGAACTTATACATAATGGAATTCTTCTTTCCAGACGACCTGATGAACTCAGATGGTCGGGAGGTAATGCTTCTGGCGTTATTATAGTAAAAAATATATATGAGGCCACTGAGAGAAGAAAGTAGTCCTGTGTTGTAAAGGGGTGGCGGAGGAATCTTTGGATATGGAACTGTCCATTGAAATTGAAACTTTTTACTTGGCTGCTAGTGGAGAATAAGATTCTCACGTGGGAGAACCTCCAACGTCGTGGTTTTAATGGACTGGGCTGGTGCGTGCTATGTAATCAGAATTGGGAATCAACCTTTCACCTGTTTGTGGATTGCTCATTTGTGCACATAGTTTGGACAACTCTCCATACACATCCGAATTTAGCGGGTTTGTGGGTTGGATCTTCTCTTATAGAATGCTTTAATAACTGGTTTTCTGGAAGGACACGACAATCTACCTTACCCATTTATGTCTGTTGGTTCATATGGATGGACCACAATTTTTCTATTTTTGAAGATAGAAAATCATCGGCTTTTAGAGTGGTTACCCTGGTGGCTATTGCATTGGATTCTTATGCTACTCAGGTGAAAGTACCAGCTATGAGGAATAGAGTTTTAAAGAACAAAGTGAAAGGTGCAACTGGCTGGTTTGATGGGGTTGCCAAAGCCTCGGGACTCAACAGTGGGGCTGGAGGTATTATCAAGACAAGAGATAATCGCATCTTCAAGTGGACATTAAACTGTGGCCTGGGATCTAACACAAGGGCCAAATTGGTGGGGGCTTGGGCCCTTCTTACTCTCGCTTCAAGGCTCTTTATAAATGATTTACATGTGAAGGGAGATTCGATGATTGTAATTAATTGGCTGCGATAAAAAGGACGTCTACAGGTGATTTCATTGGAATGCTGGAAGGATAGGTTGGTTGATCTTATTAAACTTTTTCAGCATATCACTTTTGAGCTTGTTTACAGGGATGATAATACTGAAGCGGACAACCTATCTAAACAAGCTCTTCAAAAGCAACAGGGAAAATCTTCTATTTTCAGAGTGTTGAGGAACATGAGGGTCCTCCTTTGTCTAGTGAACTTTTTTAGGTCCTGGGCTGCTCTTGTCTTTCCTGTGGGGTGTGGGGACATGACCCAAAGACATTTATTTTTGTAATGATGAATGTTGTGGAACTGCCTCTTTTTGTAGATTTTGGGAGGGTTATTTAGATAGTTAGTTTTCATATTTTGTGGAATGGGAAGATAGTATGGATATTAGATATCTACTAAATATCCTATGTATTTTTTGAATATGGTGGTGATGGTTTCTATGTATCAAATCAATTTATATTTTAACTAATAAAGTGAAATTTTCTATGGAAAAAAAAAATTCATTATTCATTAAATTGTATATATTGATAATAAAAAGATAACATTATTCCTTTTAAAAACTTTACCCATTATTTGATTTTTAAGTAAAATTTATGAAACTTTAACACTACCAAATTGGAAGTTGCTCACAAATTATTAAATCTAATAAGTAATTTCACAAAAACAAATGTATGTAATTATAATAGTAAGATAATGTTATTCCTTTTAAAAACGTTACCCACTATCTGATTTTTAAGTAAAATTTATGAAGCTTAGTTGCTCACATCCGTGTAAATATAAGTGGAATGTATGTTAGAGTGGTTTGAATTATATTCTTTATTTCTTACATAAGTCAATACATAGAATAATATCATTTTAATGAGAGTTTTATAATATAAGTGGAATGTATGTTAGAGTGGTTTGAATGATATTCTTTATTTCTTACATAAGTCAATACATGAGAATAATATCATTTTAATAAAAGTTTTATTATATAGATTTGAGAATGATATCCTTTTAATAAGAGTTTTATTATATAAATTTAAAAATATTGAGAATGGTATCATTTTAATAATAATTTTATTATATAAATTTAAAAATATTGTGGATATTATTTTCTTTTAAAAAAAAAAAATCATTAAATATTTAAAATATGTATATTTTACATTTAAATAAAATAAATTTAAGTCTAACATAATAAAGAAGAACTCTAATATCAATAAGTATTTCTAAATATTTTTCATTTTAATGTTTAAGTAACTTTATATGAGCATTCTTGTTGAAAAATATGAAAAGTTTCTTTAAATAAGGATCAATTTGTTTCTTCTTATTTTGTTTCAATAGAAATTAGATTCATGGAATAAATGTGAAAGGTAGTTCCTACTTCACCAAACACAAACTCGCTAAAAGGTTATTTAAGAATGAAACACAACTCTCTTTCTAAAATATGCCAAGATACATTCAATGCCAAAACAAATATCACAAAAAATTAAGTCTCACTTGAAAGAATATTTTTTGCTTACTTTTACTTCAACATAATTTTGTTGATGCTCAAGACTAACTATTTGAAAGTTGCATATTCTTTTGCAACACTTCTTTATCTCTCTTAAAATGATTAAGAAATTTAAAGGTCATGATTTGTCTTTGAAGATTAGGTTAAAAAAATGAAATAAAGAGTTAATATCCAAAGGCCAAATGAGAGAATGGCGGGAGAATGGTGAATATATGGGTTGAGGACTACATAATAGTGTGAATATTATATTATATTGACCTTTCGATGAAACAAAAAGTAATTCTACAAAAACCATTGGGAAAACATTCCATACATGACAAACATTCCATAGCCTCCCATCTCTTTAAATAGATTCCCAATAGCAAAACCCTAACTACTTGTGGTCCCATCATTGATAGGTACAAACTACCTAGCAAGCCTTATAAAGTGGACCCTTTTACATTGAATAACTATCCACTACTCTAATGGGCCTTATTCAAAGAGGATGGTCACATACATCAATTGATTAAATCCTAGGTAGCCTAAAGCAACGAGGTTAGGGAAGGAACCTAACATGCCCCCTCTCTTCAAAAATAGTGTTGTCCTCAAGGCTAAAAATGAGGAAATTGTTGCAAAATTGTTGTTGATTCTCATGTGGCATCTTCAAGCTACATCTTTCTCCATTGGATTAATACTTGTCAAACCATGTGCCGACGCAATTAATACTCTTTGGTATCCAATATTGCTTCCAACTGGAGCCAAATGGAGCCTTCTTCATCAAGTTCTAGTAAGTAGGTTGTCCCTTGCACTTCAATCCCACAACCTTCTTCAGACAAGACACATTAAATACTAGATGAATCTTGGAGTGGGATGGAAGAGCCAACTTGTAGGCTACTTGTCCAATGCGTTGGATGGTCTCATAGGGTCCATAGAACTTTGGTACTAATTTATGGGGTGTTTTGTCTTTAAGTGATGTTTGTTGATAGGATTGAAGGTGAATAAACACCTAATCACCTTCTACAAAAGAATGTTTGGAGTGATATTGATTTTCTTGTTGTTTCATTCTATTTTGAACCATAACCAAAATTTTCCTTAAGTGTGCAAAGAATGGCTTCTCTCATGTGAAGTATGTTATCCATTGTCTACACCTTGGAGGTGTTTAGTAAATAGGAAGTAACTGACAAGGGATTTTGGACATAATGTGATGCCTCCAGTAGAAAAGTTGACCCCACCTGTAAAAGACAGAAAATAATAAAGTGAAATTGAAGACCCAAAATGAGAAGTGAGCCCCATAGGTAAAAGGTAGGCGCCTGGATTAGTATAAATACAAGATGGATAATTTCATTTGGACAAAGAGTGAAGCAGTCAGGCAATTGCTAGCTGCAGTTGTGGTATTTTCTCTATATCTTGGAGTTCTGGTTATCTTGGTGAGTGCGCCACACTTGGAGAGGTGCTAGACTTGGAGAAGCTCTCTCTTGGTTATATTTTGTCTATTCTAGTGAGACGCTAG
>ML823588.1:105080-115158 GCA_009831015.1 Picea engelmannii
GTCTTCTCACTGCTTGATCCCTCTTCATAACCCAAACCAGTTTTTATCTTTGGATTCCTTTGCTGATTCAGAATGGTGGTTAATCCTTCTGAGGCTTTGATACTTGACAGATTCTGATTATACAAGGCTTGAAACTTCTCCATGTCTTTCCTTGTTTTCACTACTTCTTGTTCTAATGATTCACATCTTGCCTTCTTTTCTAATAGATGTTGTTTCAGAATCTCTTCTATTTTCTTTGCCTCTTCCAATTCTACCTTTAGTAGGACAAGGTCTTCACCAGGTTCTTTACTGTCTTTCTGGAACTGTATCAATAGTTGTCTTTGCTTTCTGTTCTTGATTCTTAGTCTGTCAATCTCTTCCAATGCACTGATCAGTTCTCCTTCCATGTCAACCACAGCTTCTTCTTCATTAACGTCACTCCCTGTGCTATTATTGTCATAGTCCTCTTTGGCCATAAGTGTAAAGTCATTTAGTTTATATTCAATAGATGAATCATCATCCTCATCATCTGAAGGATCATCATCATTGTTTGCGCAAAGACTTTTCTTCTTAAAGTTATTCTCTTTAAAGAAATTTCTATGTTTGTATTTCTCCTCATCATCACAAGTCTGATCCTTTCCTTTGTGGGGACATTTGTTTGCAAAATGACCTATCCTTCCACAGTTAAAACATTTGAAGGGCAGTTTACCTTTGTATTTGCCTGATCCCTTCTTCAGTCTCTTCACAAATTTTGCTTCAATTTCATCGGGCTCAGAATCCTCATTCTTGTTTGCTTTAAATGATGCTTCTTTGGAGGTGGGTTTATCTTTAACTATTCTCACTTCATATGCAGTCAATGTTCCGAGAAGTTGGTCAAACTGCAAGGTTTTCAGATCATTAAGTTCTTCTATTGCAGAGACCTTCGGGTTGAACCTATCTGGGAGAGATCTCAAGATTTTCTGAACTAAAGAAGGTTCCCTAATTGTTTCACCAAGTGCCTTCATTGCATTTACCATTTCTTCTATTCTCAGAAAGTATTTTCCAATTGTTTCATCTTCCTTCATCTTCAGCTGTTCAAACTGTATTCTGTAGCTTTGAAGCTTTGCATCCTTTACCTTCTCATTACCCTCATAACTGTTAATGAGTTTGTCCCACATTTCTTTGGCAGTTCCTAGGTGCATAACTTTTACGAATTCTGCTTCTGCAAGCCCGCTCAAGATAGCATTCATAGCCTTAGCCTTAGTGTTGAAGCTAAATTCTAGTTTGTCATCCTTATTAGCTAGCACAACTGGCTTTACATAACCAGTCTCTACCACATCCCAGACATCTGCACCTAAATCCATTATGTAGGTTCTCATTCTAACTTTCCAGAAGGCAAAATTTGTTCCATTGAACAGAGGGGCCTTATTGGTTGAATTTCCTTCATGGCTTAACTTGTTTAAGCTCTAGGATCTACCCTTAGATAAAAGGGGCCGGATCTGATACCAATTGTTAGACAACTGAGAGGGGGGGTGAATCAGTTGTTACCGTGCTCAAACAATTATGGTTCTTTTAAACTCTTTGTAGAGACACTAAATGATGATCAAAATAATGTAGAGAAATAAACAATGGTACTTTTAGCATCATTCACATATATGAGAAACACATAGACAGATATTTTCCAAGGAAACCCATGCAGGGTAAAAACCTCTTTTCCTTTATATGATAAGTAATGGTTACAATCTTTACAGTATCATACATATGAGCACCAAGTCATAATGAGGCTACAACCTCAGTTTTGCAAGCTGCAACTTGCTGAGAGCACCAACTCTCTGTTTTCTCTAGCACCCACTAGAAGGAAGCACCAACTCCTTGGTTTCTCTAGCACCAACTAGAAGGAAGCACCAAATCCCTGGTTTCTCTAGCACCAACTAGAAGGAAGCACCAACTCCCTGGTTTCTTTAGCACCAACTAGAAGGAAGCACCAACTCCCTGTGTTCAAGCACCCACCTGAACCTTTGAGGACACCAGTCCTCCCTAGCTCCTCCCAACCACCCTGAAATATAAATCTTTGCTACTGAAATTTATTACAGTGATATGATGTTCAACAATGGCTTACCAGACTTATCACTGTTCTGCAACATTTCGTTGCTCTGTCTGCCTCATTGCCTTCCTGCACACATGACTTGCGCTATCTGTTCTTCTACTTTTTATGCTCTGTGCGACATGTCCATTCACTGCACAGATCCTCTTCTGTGCAATTCAGCTGCTGCACTCTCCTCCTTCTTCACACAAGAATCACCTTCAACAACAACAACCACAACAAACTCTAACAACAACAACAACTCCATCTCTTCTCTGTACCGTGTATTTATAGCTTCTGTGCATCTTGTGCATGTAATGTTCACAATGCCTCTGCATGCTGACTCCGCGTCATTATCCTCCACCTCTCGAGTGCTCTGTCTGATCATCATCGTGACTCTTCAGCTTCTCTGGTGGTTCACCCCGCGTCTCCAGCATCACTGTTTGTTATACTGAGATTCCTCAGCCTCTCTGGCAGTTTGAGACTCTTTGTCTTCTCTGTGACTGTCGAACTCACCATCTCTGTTTCAGTTACAGGCCTCAATGCTCTTCAGCTGTCAATCGCCTCCATGAACATCTTCATCCCTCTTAGAGACTCTTCACCTCCTCTGCCAGTCATCCCATAGTGTCTTCGAGTCCTCTGGCAGAACCCATCAGTGGTTTCTGGCAGTTACACTGTATCGTGCTATAGTTGCCCTCTGATCTTGTTCAAATTCATCTGCACCGTTGGATTGAATCCATGGGATCTTGCATTTATTTCGGCATTTCGGCATTCCTGTGGCCAAGTGTCTCGACACTTCATATCGCGATCTCCGAAGCTCTGATACAGAGCTTTTTTGTGCTAGCTTCTTCCTCTATATGACCAAGGCTATGACCAAGCGCTTTCATGATTTCGCATTTTGTGAATCTGGAGATGAATCATCTCGACTCTCCAAGTCGTGATCTGCATAACTCCGAGATGGAGCTGAGATCAATGGTCCACGATCTCGATGATTCTACGGTCCAGATCTCATCGTGAATTCATATCTCGCGATTCCTTCGATAGAGGTTCTTGTCACACCAAGTCACGATAGGTGAAACTCCGAGATGGAGCTTTATGGTGATCTGATCTTTCGGCACGCGTCCTCTTGATCCAACGGTCCACGATTAAATTGTAATCTCGCATCTCGTTGTTCCTTAGATGGAGGTTCTCGTCACTCCAAGTCATGATAGGCGAAGCTCCAAGATGGAGTATGATCAACGGTCCAGAGCTGATCTCTATTTAACAGCTGCGATTGAATCGCGATTTCGCATATCGCGAAATCGACATTCTTGATGCATTGGGTTCTTTGCCTTGTTTTCTATTCCTCTTGATGTCGCGATCCGCGAAACTCCGATAGGGAGTCGGATCAACGGTCCACATAACCCCTTGAGATGGATGATCCTCCTACTTTCGGGATTTTGTGAGCCCATTTTCTCCTTGCACTTTAAACACTGTGCAGGTTTTCCCTGATCCAACGGTGGTCGGATCCTGCGCTCAGATCTAACGCCTAAGATCTATCCTCCTCTTCAACGCACGCTCTTCTTGTTTTTATTCAAATCTGACAGCCCTCATGCTGTCGGGAATTTTGGATGGGATCCAACGATCATCGACGCTTCTCCTCCAAGCTTACACATCCTTCTTACTTGGAAGAATTTTGACTCTGCACTAATTCCTCCTGAGCCTACGTTGTTCCTGTTTGTCCATCGATGCACACTCTGATCTTGCCATATTCACTATTGTACTTGCCAATGTTTCCTTCGATCATTCGATCTTCTTGCTTGTTGATCATCGGTGTTGTACTCAAGCCATCATTACTGTTGTACTTGCCATCAATGAAAAGCTTACGATTCCTGTAATACATTTGCCAACAGACATGACAGTAAGCAGAGCCATCCCATGGTCCCTATTTATGATGAATACGAATCTGACCCGGGGGGGAGCCAACCAGAAGAGGAGAAAGAACCAGAGGAGCAGAATATAATCCTGTCCAGAGCCAGTCAGCGAGCAGCCACCGCCTGAGAGCAATGAGCCTACGTCAGTTGTCCACCAACCTGTGCTTATCAGAGATATTCAGCCACATGTGAACAACTGTGTAGCAGAGGAGGCTGTCTGTCGCCCATTTTCTAAAATTCGCCACTCATTCTATGACCCTGTCAGCAAGTACATGGAGTGGCATTTCCTCTATGCCTTAGAGCCACCCACCTTCATCTTCACGGCAACCCTTGAAGATGAATCAAAGGATGTAACCATTCTGATCTCCTGGTTACATCATCTGTTATCCATCATCGACAGAAGGAAGGAGCTTCTATTCAGGAAGCTGCTTGATTGGCTATGGTGGAAGTCTGCTTTCACGTAGCCCCATGTAAAGTGTTTTATTAGTTTAGGATTTTATATAAATAAGCTCCTTTGAGAATGTATCTTTATTTTGTTGCTTTTATTTTTCGGCCTGTATTTTCAGTAGCGGGATGTTTTGAGCTTGACTCCATAGCCCAACAACAAGGCACTGAAGCTATGGAATGAGTTCTTAGAGCATCACAGGGACGAATCTATCCCCCATGGAGCCTAATGTTAGCAACAATTCTTGTATTGGGCCTGAGAGCATCCAGAGCTGCAGGTTGCACGAAGAACGCCCAAGCGTAGCACGTAAAGCCCCATTTCAGGCTAAAAATCAAGTGAGTGGGCGAAATTACGTTGTCAACGGCCCGTATTAATCTATAAAAGCAGATCGACGGACGACAAGAAATCGCGGTTAGCAGAGTTGCACCGGGATTAGCGCGATAGGTAGCATCTATATTGCATACAAGAAAGGATATCAGTCGTCCATCCAAAGGATGCGTGGTGCAAGACCTAGTCACATCGACATTTCGGCATTCGAGAGTTTGAAGGGTGAGGGTTTCACATCTTTCTACATCTTGAAACCCCGAACCCCGAAACATCGATAAGTGCCTTTGAAGCTAAGCCCATGGTCCTAGCACCCGGTCATGTCAATCGAGCCTGATAATGGAGGCAACCCTCTTCTAACATCAAATGCCATCTCGACCGTTCCTCTGGAGGACACACGGTGTACATCCGTGCTTTCGCGGTTTGGTCAATTGGAATTTTGAGAAATGTTGCATCATGAACCCCTGGTGCCAGAAATCTCGAAAGAATCGGGACCGTCCATCTGAAGGACACATGGCCCAATAGTTGAGCCACGAGTAGGGGCCCTTCAGGATTTTCATGTTGAAAGCGCCGAGGTCATCTCAGTTGTTCATCCATCAGCAAGGCTCGGGAAAATTTAATTTAAAGAGGGCGTAGATCTGGACGGTCGTAATCCAGGCACTCAAATTCACTGATCAGGTTCCATTCCGCACCCCCTCCANATCTGGATGGCCCAAGTCTCGGCATTTAGATCTACGGTCTGTATTGGATTTTGGACCCCCCATCGGTTCTGCCTTTAATGGAGGGGGGGGTCTAGAATGGAATTTCACTCTAGCGGGCCCCCAATCTATACGTGGCACGAATATACTGGTCCTAAGTCCTCACTGCCTGCCATGTGTCCCTTTCGCCCAGTCACCTCTACCTCAGCACCTCCCTCCATTCGCTGTCTCCTGTCTCTTCACCATACCATACCGACACCTACAACATCCTCGTCGAGTATGCCACATCTTCCACCTCTCATCCCGTGAGCCATTTTGCTAGTCCAGGTGGCCCCTCGAAAAGACCTCCATGTCCCCAAAAGGCAGAGTTGACTAGAGCCATTCCTGATCCCAAGATGGAAGTTATTGCAGTTGTTGTAGGTGGTTAGACATTGGCTCCGCCATAAAGGGAAAGTCCGGCGACGAATTAAAAGCACGTTGACTCACCTGCAGAAGGACAATCCGAAATCTGATGGCGTCTGTCATAGGTGCACAATCATCCTGAGTCTGCATAGGCAGGCTGTCAGAAGCCAGGCAGACACAATTCTTTAATGCAGCGTCTCGTTTTTGCTGCTGTTGTTATTTTTGAGTATATGTAGGTGTTTTTTCCATTTTTAAAAGGGATCGATGGTTGAGCAAAGCTCCTGATTGTAAAGTTTTGATGAAGTGCTGGTCGCTTTGGTTAATGTATAAGGCATTTGATATTTCTTACTTTATGGATGTCAACCTCTTTACCATTTCTTTGTTTACCGTGTTAGAATAGCTTGGAATTGGAGGATCCAGTCGAGATGTATCTATTATAGGATGATGTAGGTTGGATCACTGTAATAGTTACATTGTTTCTAATTGGTTCCTGTGATTTTCTTAACGCTGAACGACTTGGAATTGGAGGGTCCAATCAAGTCACCCCTCAACTCCTTGAAGCTCCAGACCAAGAGGATCTTGGCTTCTGATTTTTTCATCCTCAAGCTTCCGAAGGTCTGTTGCCCGAGGTAGTCTTGTTCACCCTTCTCATAAGTCTTCCATCTACCACCCCTCAGTCCATTTACTGACTGAAGTTGGATCAAGACCTCCCTTGCTTTTTTACATACCAGGCCTGGTTTCCTGGGTTAAAACTATACCTTCTCGAGTCTGTACCAATCAATCACCCCATTAAACAAATCGTGACATAAAACTGATGGGCATTAGGCTCTGCTCTTGCAAGCAATCCAAGGGTGACTTCTGACGCTAACACTTAGATCTATCACTGAGACACTGGTATGGTTACATTATTGTCTTGATGGATACTATTGTTTGATGTGTTGTAAATGCTTAGGGCATTCTTGGTATGGATTCTATGATGTGGTTCAGTTTGGTTGTTTTGGTTGATGGAGTGAGCAATATTATTTTGATTCAGTGGTGACATGATTGCTGTGGTATACTAGTTGTTTATACATGATTGAGATAGCATTCATATTGATTTGTTGTGGAGCATGAACAAGCTATTGGAGAGCTTGGATGTGTTCTGACTGGATGGTGGTCAGTTTGGACAGTTAGAGACACAAAGAATAATATATTGGTTGTAGAGGATCTGAGATGAACTTGAAGAACAAACCCTAAGAAGCTCAGAAGGTATATACAGGTTGTTGTATACATTGGACCCGTACATACGCGGGCTGTAGTGAGCCAGGGCGCGTACACACGTGGGCTGCACTACTGACAGGTCGTGTACCTATTGACAGATTGATATCTATTGAGGATTGTTACCTCATCTCAGTTGGTGCTTAGGGTGTAAGTTGAGTCTTGCATTATAGAGCCAGTTCTCCTGCAGAGTTGTACTCTATTCAGTTGTTATTGATAAACCCAAAGGATTGTAGTCTGTAATAAAAAGAAAATTGTACACACATCTTGTGTTCCTTGTGATGATGAGTTGTTGATGATGTAGTGTTGATATATGTTGCTGATATATGTTCACATCTAACTGGTTATAAATCATAGCAATGATTAATGAGTAAAAGTTGAATGCTAACTAATGAGTTTTGTGTAAGAGGGAAGTTTTGGGAAAAATATCCCCACTCATTCACCCCCCCCTCTAAGTGTGGTAGGTGTGTCCAACAATTGGTATCAGAGCAGGCCTTCACTACAAACCTTAACAAGCTTGAAGGATATCCATAGACACACAAATGGATGATGAAGCTCCAATCCTTGATGAGGAAAACTATTCTACTTGGATAATAGAGCTGAAAGTGTTTTTGAAGACAATTTGAGCAACTATTTGGAAGGAAACCATCGATGGATATGTTCCGTTGAAGAACAAGACAAAGTTTACAGCTCAAAGGGAGGGAAAGAAGAATGATGCATTGGCTCTCAAGACCATTCTTAGTGGACTCTCAAGCCCTATCAAAGAAAGAATGGAACAATGCCCTTCCACCAAGGATCTATGGCTAAAGCTAGAGGAGACATATCAAAACAAGAAGGAGAAGGAAGATATTGAAAACCACTCCATCAAGATTATCAAAGGTAAGGAATCATCAAAAACCCTTGATTGTATTATTTCAAAATGTGATCTTGAAATCATTTCAAGTGAAGACAAATAATCAATTGATGATAGCATAAAGGAAGATCTTGAAGACACTTCAAATGAAGGCAAATAATCATGTGTTGATGTTGGCAAAAAGGAAGATCATGAAGATATTTCAAATGAAGGTAAAGAACCCTAAAAAACCCTTGATTGCAAGGATGATGATGAATTTTTCTCTACAAGTGAAGAAGAAGATCTAGAAATAGTTTGTGTAAATATTGATGGTTATTATCCCATGAAAAGAATAGAAAAAAATTGATTAAAACTTCAAAAAGAAGTCGAAGAGGGTTTATATAGATATATAAGTGATCATTACTATACACACTATAACTATCTTTCAGATAACATTAAGAAGTTTCTTAGGAGGAGTCAAAGGCACGTCTTGATGTTAAAGGAAATGATCAAAGAACAAGAAGAAAGCAATAAGACTCAACTAGAAGAAAAGGAAGAAGAAATCACAAGACTAAAGAGTGAAAAAGAAAATGTGAAGGTAGATGATGATATTAGCAAAAGTTTTGAAACTATTGTCCATCTCAAAACCCAAATTGAAGAAGCCAAAATAATAGAGGAACTATTGAAGAATCAAATAAATGAAAAGGAAGAGTCATGTTGTAAGTTAGAAGCTGAAATTGTTGATCTTAGAAAGAAGATAGAGAAGTCAAACAAATTCTTGAATAGCTTAAGAATATTGGATGAGATATTGGAAAGTCAAAGATCACCATGTGATAAATCAGGTCTTGGATACAAGAAATAAGCCACAGATGCCGAAGAAAGCACCTCAAAGAAGCATGAGGTAAATCCATCAAAGAAGGAAGAAAATGTTGCAAAGCAACCATCTACACAAGGCAAATAAAATTTCAAAAGAACAAAGCAAGGAAGACATCAAGAAGCCATTCTTGGGACACCAAAGAAAAGGTATGAAAGTGTTTTCCATGGGCATTGTTATTCATGTAATGAATATGGTCACAAAGATTTTGAATGTAGATCTTATGAAAGGTGATATAATGGAATATTTCATAACACCATGAGGTGTTGGATATGTGATCAAGTAGGACATATTGTTGTTCACTGTAACACCATGAGATGCTACAGCTGTAGTGGATTTGGTCACAAATCCCAAGAGTGTTGGAACACAAGAAGAAAGTCCATGATGAGGACTTCACATAGCATGGATAGAAGAAGGAATGAAGTAAGGAAGGGAGACATATTTGAAAAAATGGATGCTCAGAGCTTAAGTTCTGAGGAGCAGAGACACCTACAGAAGTGGGTGAAGAAGATAGAGCAGCTAGAATAGAATGAAAGAATGAAGGGAAGCTCAAGTAAGTCATCTACTGAGGCATACGTGGGTGACAATGGTATCAATCACATACATACGCAGGTTGACCTTGTATAGGTCGTGTACATACGTGAGATGTTGTGAAACATGCCGCGTATATGTGGTAAAGCCTTGGGAAAAAGGCAACACACATGGGTTGCAGCTTGATGTGATGGTATAACTCTATGTTGCAGGGTCTGACATTGTTTATTATAGGTTTTGACACTGTTTGTTGTGGATTTTCATGGTTCTAAGTTAGATCACGCAAGGTTATGATATAAAATAAATCTTGGGTGCATGGCACTAACCCATGAGTATGGATTCATGGTGATCAAATACTCATCTATTGGATTATGTAAAATAATTTGTTGGGGTAAATGGATGGCACATACTTGAGTTTCATTGATATATCTTATGATGTATTATTGGAATTCATTGTGCATGCATTTTGCATGTGGTTGGGCTACATATTAAGACATGTAGTTGATGTGTTGAGTTGGTGGGAGATTGATAGTCATGTTGTACATCATTGGGGAGTCATAGCTTTTTTATGCGTGATTGATATACTTGCTTGGTGCAAGTGATGATGCTACATTGTTTGTATTACTTGATTAACACAACAATTGGTATTTGTTTGATACATGGTTATGATACTTGGTTCATGATGGAGACATATCATGAGTGATATGACACATGGTTGGCATATTGGTAGATGCACATAGTTGGCAGATTGTTAGATGCAC